>PVKU01006629.1:0-100358 GCA_004027475.1 Anoura caudifer
AATAGTGTGGGAAATGTAGAAGCTAAAGAACTTATGACACATGGGCATGAACTAAAGGGGAGAATGTGGGTGGGAGGGGGTGTGCAGGGTGGAGGGTAATGAAGGGGGAAAATGGGACAACTGTAATAGCATAATCAATAAAATATAATTTAAAAAAAAACGGAAACAGAGAACAGACTGACGGTTGCCAGAGGGGTAGGGGTTGGGGGACTGGGTGGAAAAGGTGAAGGGATTGAGAAGTACATATTGGTACTTACATAATAACCACAGGGGTGTACAGTACAGCATAGGGAATGTAGTCAATAATGTTGTATTATGCATGGTATCGAGGGGGTACTGGAAGTATCATCAACAACTCTTGGTAAAGCACAATATATGATTATTTAACCACTAAGCTATATGCCTGAAACTAATACAAAATAATACTGAACATAAAAAATACATTTTTGATTAAATGAAGAAAATCTATACATTGCTTAAAATTGCCCAAAGTACATTAAAGTTAACCTAACTTAAAAAATTTAAAAGGATACTTTTAATAAAGTGTTTCAAGAAATAAATACCTGGGTTCAATTCTCAGATTTCTTACTTTGTTTTTAATATTCTAATCTCTAAATCTTTAGCGATTCTGATTGCAAAGATCCTTTCTGTCCTTCCAGTGCCTCCTATCTTAGAATCATAAATTCTCTGGCCCTGAAAAGACTGCCATTTCCAGGCCAGTTTGGCATCAAACTCTGTCCAGGCCATGTGCCTCCACTATGGCAGATTCTATTTCAGTCCTAGGTCTATTCTCCTTGTATGGTCCCACAGTTGGACAGACCCAAAATTCAAATATGTATTTCCAACCATCTTTTAGCTGAGTGGTTTTGGGCAAGTCACCTAACCTCTGGAAGCTTCAATTCCTAAAAAATGAGGGTGACACTGTCTTCACAGGGATATTGCGAGGATGAAAAGATGACATGTGTGAAAGCGCCAGGCACATCACACCTCCACAGAATAAGGGAGTCTCTCTTCCTTCCCCTAAGTCCCTGAGGATATATTATTGTTGAACACACAAGAACTCAGAGGGGGGTCTGTGATTTGAGAGTCAAGATTTGCCCCTGGTCTTCAGCAACATTTTCTGAAAACAAAACTACTCATCACCTCAGCCCTTGGGGGAACCACCCGTTTCAGTGCATTGGTACCGACCTTGGACTTGCGGGGAATTGCGATCCACCTATCTCCTCCACGAGCGGCAGGCAGCAGGGGCGTGGCTGTGGGCAGGAGCCTGTGGCATTCATTCCTCGCCCGTCCCTTGGGGGGGTGGGGGGGGGCTTGCCTTGCCTGCGTTTGTGCGCGCGCGCGTGTGTGTGTGTGTGTGTGTGTGTGTGTGTGTGTGTAATTTAATCCCCGTGGGACTCAGTATCGGGTCTCACCCTCGGCTCGGCTGATTGGCTGTCTCAGCTAGCCCCCGCCCTCCTCACCACAGCGTCCCAGGTGGCTCAGGCCCCTGCGGTGATCTCTGTTTACCGAGAAAGCCTGCGCAAGTGGGGCTGCATCTCTGCACTCTCTCCCCTCTGAGGTTCCCGCCCGCCTAGGAAGCGGGGAGAAACCAGGCTGAGCCATTCCTCACCCTTTTCCCCATCGCCTGGAGAGGTCAGGTAAGGGGTGTGGGGGGGAGAGGGGGAGTCCCAAGCCAGGGGTATCCCTGTCACCCTGTCCCGGTATCTCGCAGATAACTCTCAGGTAACTCGCACCCACCCAGGAATTCCATGCCTAGGCCCAGCTCCCGCTCCCTCAGCCCCCGCCATATGGTGCTCAGGGTGACGTGCCCTCCCTCTCTGGGAAAGCAGCCAGAAGCTGGATCTCAGGTCCCTGGAGGAGGCACAGACATGGAGACTTCACTCACAGGTGTTCCTTTCTCCATCAGATGGCGATGGCCCCTACGCCTGTCGGAACCCCAGATGGGGGCTGGGGCTGGGTGGTAGCAGCTGCAGCCTTCACGGTGAATGGGCTCTCCTACGGGCTGTTACGTTCCCTGGGCCTTGCCCTCCCTGATCTCGCAGAGCACTTTGACCGAACCTCTCAGGACACGGCGTGGGTCAGCGCCCTGGCTCTAGCTGTGCAGCAGGCAGCCAGTGAGGGGCCCCCACCTGGGGGGGGGGGCGGGAACCAGGGTGGAGGGGCCCTGAGTTTAGTGGTGGGGGAAACACCTGATTACTAGACAAAGGACGACGGGCATCACCAAGCTCTAGAAGAGTGTGTTGAGGCTAAAAGGAGGAGCTATTAGGATGGAGAAGACGGTTTGGTCCAGGCAAACAGCCAATGAGAAGTGTTGGAATAAGTTGGGGCAGGGGCGTGTCTTTTATTGACTCCGCCTCCTTCTAGGCCCAGTGGGCAGCGCCCTGAGCACCCGCTGGGGAGCGCGCCCAGTGGTGATGATTGGGGGCATCCTCACCTCGCTCGGTTTCGCCTTCTCTGCTTTCGCCGGCAGTCTGCTGCACCTCTACCTTGGCCTGGGCGTCCTCGCTGGTGAGGGGAGAGGATGCTTCGGTCCTAAAGGGGTGATGGTGGAGACAGGAGCTTCTTGTGGGTGGGGGGCCTCCTTTGAGGAGCAGGTCTGGGATTTCTGGGTCGGGCCTTCTCAGTCCCTGTTCTCACCCGGTCTTATCCATTCGAAGGCTCCGGCTGGGCCTTGGTGTTCGCCCCTGCCCTCGGAACCGTCTCACGTTACTTCTCCCGCCGTCGAGTCTTGGCGGTGGGTCTGGCACTCACGGGCAACGGAGCCTCTTCACTGCTCCTGGCGCCTGTCTTGCAGCTCCTCCTGGATACTTTCGGCTGGAGGGGCGCCTTGCTCCTCCTTGGCGCCATTACCCTCCACCTCACCCCCTGTGGTGCCCTGCTGCGACCCCTGGAGCTCCCTGGTGATCCCCCGGCCTCACCCCGCGGACCCCTAGCTGCCCTGGGCCTGGATCTCTTCACACACAGAGCCTTCTTAGTTTTTGCTCTGGGGACCGCCCTGATTGCGGGCGGGTACTTCGTTCCCTACGTGCATTTGGCCCCTCATGCTTTAGACCGGGGCCTGGGAGGGTATAGGGCAGCACTGGTGGTGGCGGTGGCTGCAGTGGCGGATGCAGGAGCCCGGCTAGTCTGCGGGTGGTTGGCAGACCAGGGCTGGGTGCCCCTCCCACGGCTGCTGGTGGTGTTTGGGTCTCTGACAGGGTTGGGGCTGCTGGCTGTGGGGCTGGTGCCAGTGGTGGGAAGTGAAGAGGGTTGGGGGGGCTCCCTGCTAGCTGTGGCTGGGGCCTACGGGCTGAGTGCAGGCTGCTACGCCCCGCTGGTATTCGGAGTGCTACCCGGGCTGGTGGGCATCGGAAGTGTTGTACAGGCCACGGGGCTGGTGATGATGCTGATGAGCCTCGGTGGGCTTCTGGGCCCTCCACTGTCAGGTAAGGGCCTGAGCCAACAGATCCACTGGCCACCATCCCCCCTGCCCCTGGGGTTCGAGGCATCTAAATTCCTATCCTCTTCCCCTCAGGCTTCCTAAGGGATGAGACCGGAGATTTCACTGCCTCTTTCCTCGTGTGCGGCTCTCTGGTCCTCTCTGGCAGCTTCATCTACATGGGGCTACCTGGGGCTGTGCCCTCCTGCAGTCCAGCCTCCCCTCCAGCCACCCCTCCCCCTGAAAGGGGGGAGTTGCTCCCCATTCCTCAAGTTGCCCTGCTCTCCCCAGGAGCCCCTCACTCTACTCTGGAAGCCATCTGTTGACCATTTTCTTTTGGTTTAAGTCCTTCTCCCAATAAAAACATTTTCAGTTTTCCTGCAATCTCCCATTGTTAGCCCATTGAAGACACTGAAAACTTTCTACTTAAGATATTCAACAGGCTGATTGAAAGAAACAGGATCCCACTAAGCCCTGGGAGATGGGGAGGGTACCTGTCTGTCAAGCCAGTCCATTTCTCTTTGCTCAAGTTGTTGCCATTGTAACAGGAATCTTTCAGAAGTTGTCTGCCTGTCAGCTTCAATTTGTTTGGGGGAGAGGGAGGCTCAGAAGTGCTATCTGCCTCATCCTCACTTCCTTTACTCAAACTCTTCCCTGTATCTCAATCTCCTTCTACTGGCCGGAGGTAAAGACAAGAATCCCAGACCCAGACTTAAGCTCTCTCAGCTTCAGCTTCCCTACCAAACTACCCCTCTCACTACCCACCCTCACACACACCATGTCCCCACCATTCTCTCAATGTCCTTTCTAAGTCACAGGGGAGAGTGAAAAAGGTCAGTGGGCAAATGGAAGGAACTGTGGTCCAGAGAGCAGAAACCTGGATTAAAACACTGAGTCACTGGAGCTCCTGGAGACCTCCCCTCCACCACCCAGCCATGATCCCATCCAAGCATATGGGTTCCAGCTCTTTCTGAGGTTCTGATTATTATTCAGTCTTCAGATTCAATTTTATTTCAAAGGGGCATCCCCTTTCCCAAACATCTGTCTTCAGAGAAGAAACTTAGCAGGCAACCCTAGAAATCACTTGTAAAACATAGTAAGTCTTTTGGCCTTTGATTTTCACAATTGATTCACAGCTCAGTGAAGCAAGATGAATTCCTGGATCCTGCAGAAAAGGTGGGAGCACAGCAGAGATAGGAGTCCTCAACTAAATATGGAGGGTTGGCATACACATCGCAGGAGCCCTGGGCCTGCTGTGGTGGAAAATAGACCAAGATGCTTAAGGCACTGTAGTTCTGTGGGCACCAACATGGGGCAGGAGGAGAAGACCTGGAGCTGCCAACCTCTGACTGTCTGGGTCTAACAGCCAGCCCCTTTTGGAGTTCAGTCCTCTCCTAGCCCTTCCTTGGGCAGGGGGACTTTGGTATCCAGTGCCTCTGTGACAAGGTTCTGGGGCTTGGAGGTACAAGCTGAGAAGCAGAAGAAGTGGGGCAGAGTGATGAGAATTCCACTCCCTGCAAGAAGGAAGGCCCCAGCCACCACAAATGAAGCGGTGTAGTTGCCTGTCACATCCCGGAGGTAGCCTACATCCAAGACAGAAAAAGAATACACATGAGTGATTTATTTCCTGGGACTGAGGACTCAGACATATTTTTTGGTGGAGGGAAGATAATCCTTAACCCATCATCTTGGAAGAGTCAGAACTTCCAAAGTGGGAATGGATGAGCTTGAGAACTCTGGTTTCCCAAGGGCTTCAAATGGTAATTTCAGTCACCTTCCTGCCTTCAGGAAGAACCTCCAAATCAGCCAGCGGGGATTTGGGGATCCAGAGTGAGTCAGGTACATCTGTGCCTTTCCTTCTGGCACCTGTGGCCCTCCCATCTATACTTTCAGTTAATAGTTAAGAAAAAATGTTAAAGGTCTGAAGGTTCTGGCATGTGGAGATTGGAGAACTTTGACCGCATGGCTCAGACACCTGAACTCGGGCCAAATGGGCCAAGGGAAGGGGCATACAGTGACCTATTAGGTCTGGCCAGGTCCAGCCAAGTTCTCTGAAAACCCAAGCTGCAGGTATCCTGCCAAGGATTCCACATAGCTCATTTTAGTCTTTCCACAACCCCAGTTTCTTTGCCCCATGGACCCACTTCAGGGCTGCTATGATTGGCTATACAGGCTACGTAGTATACCATATCAGAGGACAGTATTTACATCCACTGTAACATGAATAGTCCCTTCCCCAAATGGTATGACATGGCATCCCTGGGCCACCTGGAAACCTCATTTCCCCCTTACCTGACAGAGGAGCCCCTAGGAGTCCCCCGATGCTTTCTACCATCTGCACCAGTCCCAGGCCACAGTATATCCTTCCAGTCCCCACCAGTTCAGGCAGTATGGAGAAGGCCACTGGGGTCAGGGCCCCTGATGTAAAGCCATAGGCCACGGCCAGAGCCACCAGGGCTGTGGGAGCCCGAGCCACAGGGAACAGGGCCAATGACAACCCAGTCAGGGTGGTCCAGAGCATCAGGAGTCGTGCCACAGGCCCTGGGATAGCATCCCCTAGCCACCCAGAAACCACACGTCCCACAAGGTCAGAAATAGCAACCACTGAGAGTAGGAAGGCAGCAGACAGTGGATCCCAATCCAGGTCCTGGACATGGGCCACCAGGTGCACATAGGGAATGAAGTAGCCAGTGTTGATCAGGGTGAGGGCAACAGTATAACGGAGGAAGGGGCCATGATGGAGGAGGGAGGCAAGTTGGGCCCCAGGGCCACCCATGGCAGGGTCCTCAGTCAGGGAGAGTGGCCGGAGGAGAGCACCACAGGCCACCAGGTGGAGGGAGAGGGCAGACACCAGCAATAGGGCTCCCCGCCATGCATAGTGGCTGATCAGCCATTGGAAGAGTGGGGCAAAAGCAAAGGAGGAGAGGCCCACGCCCGTCAGTGCCAGACCCATGGCCAGGGATCGCAGGCGAGAGAAGTAACGTGACAGGCAGGCCAGGGTTGGAGTGAAGGTCAAGGCCCAGCCAGAGCCTGTCCAAAAGGAAAAAAAAAAAGGAGAAGAAATGGTGGTTGGGGACTCTTAGGGATTTCGGGGCACCCAGTAATCCCAACACTGCCCAGCAGCAGGATGTAGCACAGGCCTGGTTACAATCCTAATTTTGATACTTTGTACTTTCTAGTGTTTTTATTTTACTCAATCCCCCAGCCTCAATCTCCTCATCCACAAAATGGGAGTAATATATTTTATGGTACTGTAGAGGCTTAGAGATAGTTTTTTTTTTTTTTTTTTTTTTTTTTTTTTTTTTTTTTTTTTTTTTTTTTTTTTTTTTTTTTTTTTTTAAGTAACTAGCACAGAATTTTGGAGTTAGACCTGGGCTCTACCATTTCTGGCTGTGTGATTTTCTTTTGCCAAGTTCTATAAGCTTCTAAAGCCTTGCTTCATGTGTAAATTGGATACCTTTTTCACTGTCACAATACCTGACACAACTTTACTGTATGTAAGTCTTCCTTCTATGCTCCAGTCCCACTAGCCCTGGGCTTGCATATTCTGGACACAGTATCTCTGAATGTCCTAATTGCCAAACCAAGTTTATACGTTTGGTCATTCGTCTTCATTTCCTTCAGGGTACAGGTGCTATTCAAAACTTTCTCTCAGCTTCTCCCTAAGCCTTTTAGAAGGGTCTGGAGGAAGGTGATAGTCCAGAGGCCAAAAACGCAGGCATTGGACTTTCCTGCCCCTGCTCAGGGTCTCACCTGAAAGCAGCCCAATACTCAGGTACAGGTGAGTCAAGGAGGTAGCAAAGGAGGCGAGCAACATGCCCAGCGCTGCCAAGATGCCCCCAGCCATCACCACGGGCCTTGGCCCGAACTTCGTGCTCAGGGCACTGCCCACTGGGCCTGGGGAAGAGGAAAGAGTTCTGTGAGAAGACCTCAGGCGTCCTTCTCCAGCATCTCCCCCACTCCCATCCACCCCTTTTACTGTCCCCCTATTGCCCCTCCCTTCCGAGCGTCCTAGGACACCGGACCCAGGCGCAACACTCACTCCCTAACTGCTGCACCGCGATTCCTATGGAGGCGATCCAGGAGACGCGTGCTGCCTGCTCCTCAAAAGCCTTCACAAACTCCACGAAGAAGATACCGAAGGAGCGGAGTACCCCGAACACCAGTGCCGACTGGAAGAACGCTGAGAGCACCACCATCCACCCCCAGCCCCCGTCGGGGGGCTCGGCCCTACGTGCCATCTAGGATGTAACAGAGCTGCGGCCGCTAAGAGCCCCAGTGGGAGAAAGGCTCAGGACGCTCCCACCTCTGCCCATTCAGAGGGACCGCTCCGGGCTGCGCGTGGGCTGGAAACCGCGGCAAAGAGGAGACTACTGACGAGGGCTTGAAAGCTGCAGAGAGGCTGCGTGAGGCGCCTGGGCCTTTCTCCTAGGCTGGGGGCGGGGTTGGATATTGGTAGCGAGAACCCGCCGACGTTTGCCCGGGCGATTAGCGCCCGGGGGCGGGGCTCCGCTGGCTGACGGCCGAGAATGCTGGCTGACGGCCGAGAATGCAGGCCTGGGAGGGGAGGGCTAAACTTCGGTGGAGGAACCAGGAAGCGGCGCTGGGTTTGGGTACTACCCTTGAGGCGCACCATTTTCCGTGTGGATTATCTATTTGATCATTACAAGTGTCAGCACCTGGCCCGCCTGGCCAGGGCCAACATCCCTGAAAATAGCTGGCTGGACTCCTGAACCGGGGCTGAGCCAGAAGGCCGGGGCGGGGCTTAGAGCATTGTTCTGGACCCGGGCAAGGAGTGGGGAGCATGCGTAAAGAGGGAACTTGAGGTCAATTAGAGGCGGTCCCCGGTGACGGAGGGACCTAACAAGAGGCTGCTTTCGTTTACTGTCCACCCAACTGGCCAGTTCGTCCAGATTCCAGCACCAAGACCTGCACGTAAGGAGCACATATGGGTTGGTGGTGGGTAAACTGGTTCAGGAGAGGAAAACATTATTTGCTGAATGAGGAGCCCAGGAGTTGCAAGGCCAGGTGGGGGTAGTGAAGGGTGTATGAGATGAGATTCAAAGAAAATACTCCAAGCTCCTGAGGTCACTAGAATCTAGATGCCTGGATCCCTAAGGGGTTCAAAGGCCGAAGAAAGAGAAAAGGGAATGGGTTGTTGGACTCCTGTTCCCAACTAACAGGAAACCTAGACGTCACAGAGACCAAAAAAAAAAAAAAAAAAACCCAAAAGTGGGGAGAGGAAGGATGGGCCCTACCAGCATCACCTACCCCTTCTTCAGCGGGACTGAAACCCTTCTGTCCTAGTAAAAGCCACTTCCTAACCACAGTTTTTGATATCACGACTAGATAGAGACAAACCATGACCACAGGGACATGGAGCAATCTGTCCCTCCTACCCAGTCCTCCACCTCCTATAGCACTAATGGCTTGTCTTCCTGTTTCTTTATAATTCAAGCGCCCTGGGACCCTGATCTTAAAACTTGGACTCAAGGATTTATACCCAGACACATGAGGCATGGGGAGGAAGGAAGAATATGTAATTTAAAAAAGCATACTGACTCTTGTAATTTTATATGTGGGAAATATAGTCATACCCCAAAAACCTTGTTTTTTTTTTGGTAAGTGGAATCAAAATTTTGGGTGGTGGAGGAATAGGCCAATGATGTAGAAAGTGATGTGGCACTATAACAGTAGTTAGGAGCGCAGTCTTTAAAATCATAGCTCCAGCCTTGGCTTCATCACTTTTTAACTTGGCCAGGATATTGAGCCTTTTAGTTCATTTCCCTATCTGTAAATTGAGGGGAATAATAGCACCTACTTTTTAAGGTTGTCAGGGGAGCTGAATTAGAAAACCTAGGCACTAAAACATTTAGTTTAGGGCCTGACATGTAGCAGGAGTAGTATTAGCTGGTCTCATTTTCAGCAGAGGATAAACTGTGGTGGGAGGAGAAGGAAGGTTTTAGTTTCCAAGTTTGTTTGTTTGTTTCTTTCTTTCTTTTAAAAATGTCTAATCCAGGTCATGGGTTTTAAAACAGAGAAACACAACCACAAACTGTAAATGTTGGAAGGAACTGCGGAAACCATGTTAATAGAGCTATTTCACAGATGAGTAATTCAAGTCCAAAGGGAGGTAGCTTATCAGAATTAGTGACCTTCCACCCTCTGCCCACAGGGTAGAACAGAGCTGTGCACCCAGGATACACACAGGACAGGCGACAGTGTGGAGAGAAGCATACACTGGGCAAAGGATAGATTCCAAGTCACCATTGCTGGGGGAGGGTAGAGTTGGCATGTTGGCTCTAACCACACAGCCTTCTCACTGCCACCGCCAGCCCCTATTGTCCTCATGGGACCCAAGTTCTATGCATTTTTTTTTTTGGTGGTGGTGGTAGGCATTATCCCAGCACAGATGCATCCCCCAGTCTCTAGGTATTATTAGTGGCTTCCTGGTTTCTCCCTGCCACCTCCACACTTCACGCAGGAAATGACTTCAGAGCAGCAGGATGCAGGTGGCTCCGGAGAAACTTCATGAAGTCACTGGTTCCTACACAATGAGCCAGAAGGCAAGCGCAGGGAAGGGGAGAACGTGGACCATTTAAAATGTCTGGTGAAATGGGCATGAAAACCAAGATAGCATCCAGGAGGGTAGAACCCTCTTTCCCCAGCTTTACTCAGCCCCCATACCTCCCCATGCCCCCCAGGCAAGAATCCAGGACACAGCAGGCAGCACAGAGAGGCTTCTTTATTCCATGATTCTAATCTTGCAAGATCTAACATCTCCACCCCTAGGCACTCTCCACATGCCCATCCAGTCTGCTTAAAAAAAAAAAAAATCATGGTTCCTTTTCACTTCTCTCTTCTGTTTCCCCTCCCTTCTGCAGGTCTGCAGTGGAAGAAGTAGCTTTCTCACCAGTTCCCAACTGACATCCACTAGTACTGACCTGTCTTGAGGAAGCTCCCCACAAATTCAAAGTGCTTCTTCCCCTCTTCCCCATGCCCCAAATCAAACAGGCTGCAGGGCAAAAGGGGAAGGACTGTAAATCAAAGCTTCAGCGTGTCATCTAACATTCCAGACCTTCCATCAGTTAAGAGGCAATTCCATTCCTAACATTCTGCCTACTTGGCCTACACTAGAGACTGCACCCCTCGACCAGCCTCTTAATCTACCTGGATATTTTGGTTCACTAGAAGGTCCATCAGTCAGTCAGTCTTTTAAATCTCCTAAACCTCTAAACCCAATCATAATCCCAAACTATAGCAAACCCAAAATGGAACTCAGCCCCTTTACTTTCCCTGTGAAAGTTCTACTGCATTCACTGGTTCTGGACAGGAATGCAGTGATGGGAAGACCAGGTCACAGACCCAGCTTTTCTAAAGTAAGAAAGTTACCAAGCACCTGTGACTTCTAGAGGCAAAAAAGTGGAATCTGGACATTTGCCAGAACATGTCCAAAAACCCACTGAAGGAAGAAGGAGTTTGTCTCAGGTAGAGAAAACCCCAAGGAACATTCAAGAACAGATGCCTCTGCTGCAAAGAACTAACTGGTCATGACATGTTTAGTCAAGATAAAGAGTTTTGTAATTCTCCCCTAGGTCATAATATTCTTAGAGACCGGGCAGAATCAGAAAAGGCAGCATCATCTCTAAGAAGAAATTTCAGATCTCTTCCCCCATGGAGGAGGGATCAACTCAGTGCAAAGAACAGGCCCTAGTGGGAGAGTTGTGGGCTCTATCATGACAGACACAGCTGAGCCCAACCTAGCTGAACAGATGAATGGGACAGGTAGGGGTATAAGAAAAAGCCACTCCAATCATCTCTCCAGTTCCAAGACAGACAAAGTCTTCACACCCACAGCCCTGAGGAGGCATTTATTATCTCTATTTCAGGTGCACCATAAAGGTTCCCATTACCCATGAAGAACAGAGAAAAGTCTGTCCAGTTCTAGCCTGCTAGAGAACATATAATATCCAGAATGCCAGAGAGGGTTCCCGACCCAGTTCCACAAACCCATGCATTCCCAGTGCTGCCCTAGAACAAATAAAGGTTCCAGACCTAAAATTGGAGGGGCAGGACACAGAGAACCCCTTTCTCCATTTTAAACAAATCAACAAGCAAATAGGAGAAAGAACAATTCTAAAGAAGTTATGGCAATAATAACAAAAAACACTCAAGCCAAAGGAGACAGCGAAGTGCTAATCTCTGCCTGCAGAGCTGTGACCTCACAATCTGTTTCAGGTCACTTTGATCACACTGTGGAAGAGGGAAGTGGGAAATGCAAAAGAATGGAGGCCCTGGTGCCACCCAGAGGCCTCAATAAATTATATTTACAGATAAACCAAATGAGATGAGGGCTCCAGCCTCTCCTCTCCCCTGGCTCCTAGCTTGCTTTCTCCTCAGAAATAATTTTGATTGTGGGGAAGAGGTTTTGACCAGCAAAACAGAGGCAGATCAAGTCGAGATCTGCCACCCCTGCTCTCCCCAGTAAGAAATTATGGTGGTGGCAGTTTCTGAGAACGGTGGGGCCCTGCACACCTCCATGCCCAAATCTGACAGAAAAGCCAGGCATGGGCGAGCAGCTTTCCTGGCTTCCAGGAAGTGACTTGGGTCTGGGCCTTTGCTCAGCTAGGGCCCCCCCAGAATGTGGTAGTGCACTTTGGTGTTGGTAGCAGCTCCGTGTTTCTGGCGCAGATGCAGCCGTAGTTGACTCTTGTGTCGGAAATGCAGGCCGCAAGGATCACACTGCAGGGGAGAGGGGGTTGTTCAGATAGCCGGGTCAGGTCCCTTCCCATCCACGACCACCTCTTAGGTGTTGAGTGAGGGAGAATTGTTAGTTCTCTCCAAGAGAAGCTCTTCAGTCCTCCCAAATCCTCAGGGAGAAGCCAAGGACATAGGCGATTCCCTCTTCAGCGAAGGTATTTCCATCCCTTAGCTCCTCTTCAGGGGCTAGCGTCCAGTCAAGGTATCTAACTTCTGTACTTGCTTATTGCTACCCGCACCTCTGTCCCTTACAACCCTTTCCAAGTCCCGGCCCCTTGCGCACTGGAACTCTTTCAGGATACCGCCCATTTGGAAGAGCTCTAGAACCGCCAGGTGGGCTCCTCTCTGAGCCCCACCCCTAAGTAAATGGGAAGTAAGTCTAAGGCTTGGGTCAGGCCAGGTCCGGTACTCACGTGGTAAGGCTTCTCCCCTGTGTGGATACGAACGTGGCTTTTGAGGGTCTGTAGGTGGCGGAAGCGAGTCCCGCAGGTGGGGCAAGGATAGGGTTTCTCCCCAGTGTGGATCAACACGTGTGCGCGGAGGTGTGCTACCTGGGAGGGGAGGGGACTTCAGACAAATCCTCTGAGAAAGACAGAACCCTCCCTGAACGGTCCACTCTGCCCTCTTGCAAATTTGCCTTTGAACCACTTCTGAGACTGGCTCCATACCTGTACGAAGCGGGAACCACACGTCTCACACTTATAGGGCTTCTCTCCCGAATGGATGCGGCTATGCGTTTTCAGGTTAGCTGGCCGGTTAAAGCGGGCTCCGCAGATGGAGCAGTGGTAGGGCTTTTCCCCTGGAGGCAGGGAGGAGCAGAGGTCAGAGACTCTGCCCTAGACCCCGGTGAGCAGGAAGGTCAGGGTTCTCTCCTCCCTGCTCCTCCCCTACCTGTGTGCACTGTGCGGTGACTGGCCAGGTTGCCCTTGTAGCGGAAGGCAGATCGGCAGAGCTGACACTTGTAGGGCTTGTCCTCATCCCCAGGAGCTAAGGGGTCCAGCCCCGATGAGCACCCAGCCACAGCCTCACAGTTTTGACAGCTGAAAAATTCACTTCCTGGGTAGGGGGGTGGGGGGGGGGCAGTGATGACAATACCACCAGGGAATCCTCAAGCCCTGTAGTAGTAGGTTTTCTTTTTCCCAATTTACTGTTAAGACTTCTGGGGCTCATTTTACTTGCTCATGGTCACATGGTTAGTAAGAAGGAAAGCCAACCTGACTCCATCCTTGTCTGTCTGTCTCCAGAATACTCTGCTAATCTCTTCAATAATAGTGGTGGTAGGTGGTAGGTGGAGGATCCTCTCCTCTCTTGCAGCACTCTGAATGACAGCTTACCAGAGAGGCCCTGCTGAGCTCTAGGCTGACCACTCAGCCCTAGATTGGGGTGGGCCAGAAGTTTCCAAACACTGTTGCTCATTGGAAGCTTTAAAAAAATACTGATGCCTTCCCTATACGCCAAGGTTGCAGGTTTGATTCCCAGTCAGGGCACGTACAAAAATCAACCAATAAATACATAAACAAGTGCAACAACAAACTGACCGATCTCTATCAAATAAATTTTTTAAAAATTAAAAAAAATACTGATGCCTGTCTTCCACTTCTAGACATTTTGATCAATGGGGTATGACCTAGGCAGTGGGAGTTTTAAAAGCTCCATAGGTAATTCTAATTTGCAGTATGTAATTGGATTTGGCCTTGAGCAGCCACAAAGGAAAAGCCCAGAAGGGGGTAAAAGGAGGTGCTCTTACCTGGTGGTGGGTGAACCTGCCCAGAGGGTGATGATACAGTGGCTTCCTGACTCTGGGGTGTGAGATGGAGGGTATTGACCGGAGCCCCACATTTAAACTGTACTGTGGCAGCAGTTGGAGAGAGCCTAGGCAGAGCAAAAGGTTAGGAGAGATTATACGGAGGGGAGCTTTTCTGCTAGAGAATTTGGAGCCAAATGCCTACCCTCCAGAAGTGAGCCAGTACTCACCAATGAGCCACATCCATTTGTGCTGCCAAAGACCCAAAGCCTGAGTAAGCCTGGCCTCTGACCAGCTTCCTAAGGTGGGCTAGTGTCTCTAGAATCCACCCACTCCCTACTCTTGACCACCCCCACCCAACAGCTCTCTCTGCCTCCTGGCTGAGGCTAGCCACTACAGATTCTTGGGGTTCCAGTTCCTGTACCTGCTCTGGGGACCAGGAATGGGTCCTTCTTCGCTGCCACTGCTGCTGCTGCTGCTGCTGCTGCTGCTGCTGGAAGCCTCGTCTCCACTGGGGAGCCCAGCTTGGGGGCAAAGTTGACCAGAACTCCTCTCCCCCACCAGGCTCCCTGCTTGGGAGGCCTGAGAGTTTAGCACGATGAACTTGTATTTTTTCCAGTTGCAGGCCTTGGGGTCTGGGCTGCCTGGACTGGGGGGGCCTTGACTGCAGCTGCGAGACTCAGTAGGTGGGTCTGGGTGCCCTTCGGAGCGCCTGGGACTGCCTGGTGGAGGGGCCGTTGGGGGCGTGGGGGGTTCTGCCTCCAGGGGCCGCGGGGAGATGCCCAGAGGTTCATAGCTGGGAAAAGTGGGATGGACATTAGTGCTATTTCCTAATCTTGGCCTCTGCCCTTGACACATGGGATACCAATCACCTCACCCATGGAGAACACCAAGTTGGGGCTCCTCACCTGGCCTGAATGAAGCGGTGGCATGCCTGGACCACATGATCCATCTGCAAGTAGGTGGCGGCTGCAAGAACAGCTGGTGCAGTGGCTGGAGAGAGGCGTAGGCGCGAAGTGTACATGAAGTCCAGAAGAGGAGCGAAGCCTCCGGCTTCGGGGCCCCCGGGCAGAGAGAGCACATCCACCCCAACGCCTGCACGGCCTCGGAAAATTGAATAGAAGAAGCCACTGGAGAAAGGGCAGATAGGTTATGTTAGGGGCTAGGGAACCAACGCAGGTAAAGTGCCACTACAGAAAGCCACGCCCCATGGAGAGTCCCACCTCCTCCCCACTATCACTCCGCCCCCAACTCCAGGATGCTCCGCCTCCTGCTTCTGAAAAGCTGGGCTTCGGATTCCCTCCCAAAGAACTTATGACTCCGCCCCTTTCCTATTTGGTCCCACTCCATCCGATGAGCCTCCCCTCGAACCTGCAGGCGATAAGAACTGCCTTGTGAGCTCGAAGAGGTTGCCCGCCAACCAGAAGCGTGACGTCAGTGAGGATCCCGCGCAGGCGCAACTCGTTGAGGTTGCCGAGCACGTCGGAGGAGTGGCGAGTGAACTCGCGGACATAGCCCAGCGCTCGCTCCGGAGTAGCGGTGGAACCCATCGCGACGCAGGCCTGCGGGAGCCAAGGCATCCAGGCAGTCCTAAGACTCCTTCCGTTCTGCAATTTGCGTCTTCCTCCTGAGGTGCAACTGGAGCCAACCCCCACCCCGGCCCGGGCTCACACAGCTTCACTTATATTCTTTCTGCCCTCGACTGCACCATTGCTCGCTCTCCTCCTCTAGATTCGAAGGCTCCCACACCGCGGTGTTGATGGCAAGGTGGAAACTGCGACCCATGGCGCCCTTAGTTCGACTCCTAGTGCCTTTCCAACACTCCCCCCACCCCCACCCAACCTCCCTCTGCTTCACCGCGCTCCTGAGTCTCAGGTGCCCGACCCTGCCTGGAGACCCTATTCAAGTTCCCTCCCCTGAACCACGAATTCTACTACCTACTATAAAGTCCCGAAACCCTAGCTTAGCCCAGTTGTGGTGCTTCGGTCTTCCTACCATGAACAAACCCCAACCCTCTTCGGGGACCCAGGAGTCTGGTTCCCTCAGACTCCCGTTCTTACCCCCGTCCTGCAGGGGCTGCGGCTTCTCTTCTCAAGGGGGTGGAGCCTCTCTCCCCTTGGCCTCAGCTCCTTTATCTGGCCGGGATGTCGGGGGCGGGGGTGGAGGTGGGGTGAACGCCTGGGTCTGTATCCTTCCTTCCTCCCTTGCTCTCCAGATGGCGAGCCCGGGGCGGGGTCTCGGCTCCAGGGCGGGACCTCAGAAACGCTGGGTGGTCGTACCTAAGGAGTTTTGGGTCACCGAAAGTGGAATCATCGAGGATGGGACATTCGAACTGGGGAGAATGTGGGGGATATCCAGAGTAGAAATATGGATGACTGGGTCGTGTGTGGGGGTGTGTGTGGCTGGGACAGCGAACATTGGTGTGTTAGCCGTTGAAAAGGGTTGCAAGGAGCCAGTTGCAGGACAAAAAAATACAGCAAAAACTCCTTTTCCAATGTACGGTATTACGGGACAAAAAGGAGAGCCCAACGAGGCACCAGGTTTGGGGAGGTAATAGTGGGCTCCTGTGGAGTCCCAGACTGTAGGAGGGGTGGTGTGAATGACAGGTTCCTCTAGCAGGGCCTACCCAAGGGGGACTCTGATCGGGCGGGGTAGGGAAAGGGCGGATATGATTTCCAGTTTGTTTCCTTCCATTGTCCTGCGACCGGACGGCTTCTCCAGCTGCTTCCCCTCGAGGAGGTGGGGAAAGTCCCGGGTGGGAGCCGAGAGACGCTCAGGAGACCTAGGCGTCCGGACTCCCGCTCTCGACTCCCTTCAGAATCCTTTTAGGGACCCAGAGAGAGAAGCTCCCGCCCAAAGCCCTACTGCGCTCCCCCAATCCCAGCCCACTAGGGCCTCGGGCACCCGCCGGTCGGCTATGCTAGGAGGCTGGCGGAACGCCGGGGTCCAGCGCGGCAAGCCGGCGGAGCTCGACAATGTTTGGCTCCTTCCACGAGGGGGCGCACGAGCACTAGCTTCTCTGCGCCGGGTCGCTTCCACCCCGCTAACGGGGGTCCGCTCTGTCAGGGGCTCAGGATCAGTTCGGTCTGGACGGCGGAAACCTTCCTCCTCGTCCTCTTGGCGCTGGTTTATTTTGTCCTTCTGTCTCCTAAGAGGGAACTAGGGTTGGACAGAGGGAGGGAGAGTTAGGCGACAGAAGTGACTTTCCTCCGAGGCTGGGGTTCCTACCTGGGGTGAGAAATCCGACGGCTTTGGGAGCAAGGGAAATGGGTGGGACAAGGAGTGGGGTCTGAACCCTGTGAGTACAGGGTTTTCCTTTCTAATTAGTCTAGACACTATTATGTCTTTAGAGGTGAATTTTAAAAGAACATTAATATGAAAGTTGGGTGGGGTGAACAAAGAAAAGGGAAAACAGGGAGGTTCTCAGGATTAAACAAGGGAGAGAAGGCAGGAGGGGCCTGATGAACCAATTTTAAGTCCCTGATCTGGGGGATAGGTTCGGGTCAAAACTGGGGGCGGGGAACAAGGTACATTTGGAGAAGGGAGGCCAGAGCTGAATCCAGCTACAAAGCAGGACTTGGATTTGGGTTTAGGAGTCTTCCATTGCCCAGGAATGACTGACCATTTCCTGTGGAATTGCATATCCAGGCCTGGGGCCCGCACCTTCAGATTTGAGGGTGTCTTTATTTGAATGCACATAAGAACTGCTGAGAAACTGGGGATTCGGGACCGCTAAGGATTCGGACCGTTGGTGACTTTTGATGTCAGGGTTACTTTGATTTCTGCCCAGTGTGGAGCTCCCTTTAGTATCAGGATGGAGTTTATTTTGTGTTATCTGGTCAATTGTGGGGTGCATGTTTATTATGGGATATTGAGTTAGTTTGATTATTCTGGGCACTGGACGGGGGGATGCATTCAGGCTGGAGGGCAAATGGTAAGTTTGAGGCATGGAGGTGAATTTGAAGCTACATTAGTTTTGGGGATTCTGACACTCAACAATTTGGAGATTGTCACATTGAAATATTAGAAGAAACTGCTAGGTGTTCTTGAGAAAGTGGATGGGGATTTTGTTTTGAGGGTTTCATAGTCATTGGTGTATACGGACAATCTAATTTCAAGTACAGTAGTCATGCTGATTCGGGGCATGCATTAAGTTTTGGGGTGCCATATAAGTTTCAAGACTCCAGATTAGAGGGGACATGAAATTCAATTTGGAGTCTTTTATTAGCTTGCAGTGGAACATAATAGGAACCTGGGAGTGTGTGTGAAGGCCTTCTATGATTGTGGGTCCATGAGGGTGAGCAAAGCTTTACATTTGAATGTTGTGGAAACTTATTTTGAGGAGGAGAGACTCCTGTGTAGCTAAGAAGCTTTTTCCAGAGATAGAAACAAGACCAGGGCCCAGGGTAGGAAATTAAAGTTTTGGGGTGTCCTTATTTTGGGGTGTTTTGCAATGATTTTGGTGAAGCTGAGGGATGGATCATAAGGTAAGATTGATTTGGGGGTTCACTTAATTTGGAGCATGATGCTGGTTTGGAATGTCCTTTGCTTATAGCTCCCTATCACCCCAGATTCTAGAAATCTCTTTGTTTAGTGAACCTCAAATATGCCCAGGATTGGACAGGAGAAATTTGGAAAAGGAGTGTATTTCTTCTTATTTCTATGTGGCCTAAATAGATCTGAGGGAGAAAAGGTGGTTTCAGACTCCAAACCCCAATTTCTTAAGGAAGGATACCTCTGTTTGTGAGAAAGTGGTGGAAAATGGGGTGTCTGATGGTAAAGTGAACACCCCTGACTAGGTCAGTGCTGTTGGAACTGTGGCAAGGAGAGGTGGTGGTGGGGGTGCAAGGAGGTGATTCTTGTACCCTGGTTTGCTAGGATAAGAGCCCCAAACAGAAAGCAGACAGAGGACTGGCAGTGTGGGTGAGATGGGGGGAGGGGTTCCTCACGGCAGCAGGGGCTAGGGGGTCAGCTAGGCCAGCTCTGCACGCCTGGGTCCCTGTTCTGTTCGGCTCTCCTCCCCTCTTTCCCTCCCACCGCCCACCCCCACAACCCAAGGGAAAAAAACTGCCTGTGCAACAGCAATGGCAGATTCCAATCCTCCAGGCTTTCCTGAACCACCACGGAGACCAGCCAGGGGGGAGGGGAAGGGAGGATCGGGCTTTTCTGCTTCTCTAAGACTGGGGCTATGAGCTTGACCTTCTGGCCCCTAGCCCTTCGAGGAGTGACCCCCGGTCTGGAAGCCAGGTGTCCTGGACCCTAGCCCCCGAGCGGGGGGGCCTGGAGAGACGAGGAGGAGGGAGGAGGGAGTGACTTCCAAAATTGGCATCGGGACAGAGCAGGGCTGGCGGGAGGCACGCGAAAGACGGAATTTTCCTGAAAAAACGGGGGTATCTGAGGACCCCAAATTTGGAGATCTAGTCCAGGACCGTCCTGCCAACATCCTAGATTTTTTGGGGATTTTTTGGGCCCCCCAGGACCCCTCTAGATGGGGTGAGGAATGTAGTGTTGGGGGAATCTGACTGGGGCATTGCAGCTGCCTCTCCCGCCGAGTTGGACACGGATGGGCTGGGACGGGTTTGGGGGGGGTGTCCCCAATTCTAACTGGGAGTGAAGGAACCCCCTTCTGAGCTCTCTTGTGGGGGTCCCCCCTCCCTAGGGCACTCCCCACTCCCTGAGCCAGCCGAGAGGAAGGAGGCCGGCGATGCGACTGGGGCGGCTCCTTTCTCCTGCACCCCAAATGTGAGGGATGCACCCCAAATTTTGCTCCCTTCAAAATAGGGGACCAGGATCTCAGGGGAGAGTAGCTGAGGTAAGTGGGGAGGAAAGTGTCCCCTGTTTTCAGGAGAGACGTGGCGGTTGGGGGGGAGGTTTGGAGGTGCGTGCTGGGGTGGGGTTGGCTTTGTCAATCTTGGAATTGGGGGTACAATTGGAGAGGCCTTCTCTTATGGCCCTAAACTGCAGTCCCCCAGATGAAAACCAAAGGCTGAGACCAGAGAGCCCCCCAACATCCCCAGCCGTTAGTAAAGTGCTTGATTTCTGTTTCACCCCCACAAAGGCTCTGCCGAGGATGGGAGCTGGGGGCAGCTGTTCAGTTTGGGGGCTGTGGAGGGTGGAATGAGGAGCAGGAGGCCTTGGCAGGATTTGATGTAGGGGAGACAGGGGTGTCAAGGGAGGGGGTCTGGCATCCCCAGGGCCTAAAAAGACTGCTTACACCTACCATCTTACATCTTTTTGATTGCTAGGAGTTTTTGGGGGTGTGTCTGAAGGGAGGGTGGTAAAGAGGGGGATGGGAGGTGGGAAGATAACTTTTAGATTTTAGAGGATATTATTTTGATTTGCAGAAGGGACTTTGGCCCTTCGATTTTGATTTCTGGCTGGTGTTTTGTAAAAACCAAGTCCTGGGCAGGAGAAAGAGGCTGAGGGAAGGCCTAGGGTGGGGGAGGGGAGAGGCATGTTTGTCTCAGCTTAAACGTGGCTCTTTGGGGTGGGCCCACCTTCCTGGGCCTGGTGGATGGGCTGATGGGGGTTGTTGTGCTGGGTGGGACTTGGGTCCTGGGGGGCCATGGAGAGTGGAACAGAGCTGGGGTTAAATACCTGACCCCCAGGTCCAGATGGCCCTCTTCCTGGGCCCTCCTGCTCCCCTTTCCCCCGGGCCTCCATTTCCTGCCCTTGGCCTCCATCTTGTGGCAGGCCCAGGGCAACTTCCGGCCCCCCTCTCCCAACCATGTTCCGGCCCCACCACCTCTGGATTGCCAACTTCCAACCCTGCTGTCCTTAGCCTCCTGTCTCTCCTTGCTTTCTCTTGGGTTCTGACCCAGAGTGGGGAGGAACGGACACAGGAAGCCTTGGGTCCCTGCCCTTGCAGACTCGGGGAGGCAGTCTCTTGGTCCCCCATAGTCATTCCCTATTTCCTCCTCTTCTGACCCCACCCTAGGGATCCCCTGAGCAGTTTCTACAGAGGGAAGATGGTTCCAGTCTTACACTGCAGACTCGCCCCTCAGGCCTCTCTCCCTCCATTTGCCTGCTCAGATCCTAGCCCTGGCTCGTTTCCCCCAACCATTCTTGGGGCCATGTTGCCTTCTATGCCTTCTCTATCTCCCTGCTCTTGGTGTGTGTGGTGGGGGTCTTCCCAGCACTGTCTCATGCTCCCTTCCTCTCAACCCACCCCAGTCCTGCTCCCGCCCCAGCAGCACACTGTGGTTTGTACGGCACTGTGGCCACGTCCAAACCACACTGTGGTGTTAGAGCGAGGGTGGGGGAGGCACCGCTGAGGCTTGGCCCGCTTGGCCCCCGAGGCCACCCTGGAGAAGCGACACAAAAGACATCTGGGGCCTTCTTTCAAGGTTGGGGGTAGGGGCTGGGGGAAGGGATGTATGAAAGCACTGGAAACAGCCCATCTAAAATCCCCAGGTCAGTCACCTGAATACTGACTGCTAGAGACCCTGGAAGTAAATTCTGCCTCCAGAGAGCAAAGCGGAGTCTTTGTTCCCCACACCCAGCTCCCCTGGCTCTAGCAGCACAGAAATATTGGCATTGGGAAGAGTGCCTGCCAATATTGGCTGAGCTGCTCCAGGCAGGGTGGTGAGAGCTGCCGAGGAGAGTGAGCCCCGGGGGCTAAGGAGAGCGAATGGTCCCTTATATTCCAATAATGTTAAGTGACATCACCAAGCTGAGAGGGAAATCTTTATTGTTTTCTGTATAAAAATGTCCATCAGGTGCAAATCAAAGGGTTGGGGGCAGATGCTTATACAGGAACAGCATGGGGACATCCCCAGCAGTCTTTTGACCCTCTCACTTAGGCCTTGCTCAGAGTCCTCGGTGATCCACAGCCCCAGGGTGAACACTGAGAGGGATCAGAGGCGGAAGGCTCAGTGAGACAGCAGAGGAGGATCAGCAGAGGTCATGAGAAGGCCAGAATCCAGGGTCAGGCTGTCTGGAACAGGAAGTAAAATGGGCCGAGATGGAGCGAGCCCCAAGTATGCTTCCAAGACAGTTCCGGCCTCCCCAAAGCCCCCAGCTCTTTACTGCTCCAACCACCTGCACTATGTATGAGAACCTTCTCTTCCAAAGCCCCTGTACAAGGGAGGGGACTCCTACTAAGACCCACCCCTACCATCCGAGTGACACTTCCTCCCCAAACCCTTAGCTGGTGTGGGAGGAGAAGGACTCCTACCCTGGTCGAAGTTGAGTTTCTTGGAAGGAGGAGTTTCTCCTAGCCCTTCAATATCCACCAGGTCACTGTTGGCGTCGGAGTCGTTCAGAGCACTGAGGGTCACATCTGGGAGGGGGGCATAAGCTAGGTTCTAGGTTCCCTGACTGTGGCCCTGGCTTCCCAAAGCTTCAAGCTCTCCCTCCCTCCCCCATGCCAGCCACTCTCTAGGAACCTTCACTGGGAGAGGAAGAGAGGTTTGTCCTTCTTTGACCCAAGCCCACTTCTCTCACTGAACCGCAGGTGGGACTTTAACGCCTAGGCAGCAACTCCCAGCCCTCACCAGCTTTCTGCTTCTTTATGGGGGGACCCCCGGCCTCAGGGACACAGGAGCTGCTTAATGGAGGGGCAGCTGGAGGAGGTGACAAGACACCAGATGCCACCTTCTTGGGCCCTTTCTTGGGTGACTCAGTTGGAAGGGGGACACCAGAGTCTTCATATACTTTGCGCTTCACAGTGGCCTTTATCTGAGCCCTGAAGAGAAGAGAGAACAGGTTAGGGAATCATCAGAGAGACTAAGGAACGAGGGGAGGGGCAGGGCAGGGATAATGGGCCACTCTGAAGGGATACTGGGAAGTCCCTTCAGAACCTGGGTAAGATTCGAAGTTAGGGTCCCAGCCCTTTGGTAGGGTCTCATTTTCCTGAAGCTTTTCACTCACTTAGAGCATATGGAGTGTAAAGAGTGAATTCCCTGGAGTAGTGGGAAGGTCCCATCTCCGAATTCTCTTCTGGGAGAGAAGTATGGATGTAAAAGGCTAACAGGTAAGCCTTGGTGATCTAAAGGTAGATTCTGATCAACTAGTTCAGAATCACAGTATCCCTGGAAACACAGCAGCAGAGTCTCAAAAGATTTGTGTAAATAACCAGGCAACTCCCATTACCAAATTAAATTACTGGGTATCTCAGGCGATCCAAAATCAAAATCTTGGAAGGGCTTGACTACCATAGTATTTTAGACTTCTGACCAATTGTGACAATTTTTTTTTTTTTAATCTGTCAGTCCCCAAGGGGATACTAACAAAACTAGCAACAAAATAGCAAGGATGTTGAGTTGGGAGTTCTGAAGAAGATGGAACAATGGGTATTGAGGAAGAAAGCTGCCCACCCCCCTCTTTCTCTACCAGCCACCCCTCCCTCACACTGTCCGTTCCTTGATGACACAGCTGATGTGATTAAGATCGTCCCCAAACCGCTTCACAGCAGCCCTCAGCATCTCTATCTCCGTCTCCGTCCACTTGGCACTGTCAGAAGGGGAGAGGGGAATGTCGAAAGTGGAAGGAGAGGTGTGGAGCCAGCCCCCAGGCAATGCATTCCACAGCAACCAGCCTCCTCCCCCTAATTCCTGGGGCCCCTCCCCATGGATCCAAAAAGAGGTCCTCCTTAAAAACAAACAAACAAACAAACAAACAAAACACTTAAGACTCCGTGGGACCCCAGGACCTCCAACCACATGATATTACAAAACCACCACCTTGTAAAAAAGCCTCCTCCCCATCGTGAAACAGCTGCTGTAAACTGTCCACTGAAACCAATTCAACACGGGGAGTGGCGGGGGCGGGGGGGGGGCGGGGAGGCGTCTAACAGAACACCTGAGCACAGTCTGCCGCAATGTGCGGGAATTCCACAGGATTTGGGGTGGATGGGTAGTGGTGGTGTTTTATGGTCTGCAGGTTCAGACTGTAAATCTCAGTCTCTGGTTTTACCTGTCATTCATTCAACAATCATTTATTAACATCCACTCTGCGCAGTGCCAGGCACAAAAGCAAACTAAAACTAACATCTGTCCTTGTCCTAGAGAATGTCCGTGTCGGTGATCTAGTCTAAGCGTCTGCACTCTGCGTCCACGTCCCAGCCCGGACTCACGTACCCTGCGGGGGAAGAGTCGGCCACGGGATGCAGCTGCATTGTCAGCTCCCCAAGCTTCGTGAATGCGGCTCCAGCCGCGGAGAAGATCTCTCCGACCTGGGGGCGGGGCAGCATTACGGGGGGCCGGAGCACACCCCCGCGTCGTCCCGCCTAGAGCCCCTAGCCCCACCCCAAATTCGATTCCCGTCCGCCTCCCACCCGCTTCCCGCCCCCCACTCTCCACCCCAGGCGGAAGAGCAGGGAGCCAACTGGGTGGGAGCGGGAACCCCCTCCCGTGGCCACTAGGGAGCGCTATCCGTAAGGCATGTCGAACCTTTGTGGACGCTGACGTCATGGCCCCGTGCGCCTCCGGCACGGAGACGCTGCCACCGCTGCTGCCGCTGCCACCGAGCCGGGGCCAGAGAACCAGCGGATCAAACCGCTCCAGCACGCGCAGGAAGTCCCACCCCTCCCCCCCAGCTGATTGGCTCAAACTGGGCTGCTCAGCGCTTCATCAGCTGCAGTTACTCACGCCGCCTCAGCGCAGGGGGGAGTGGGGAGTGAGAGACCCCGCCTCACTTCCGGTCCGGCTTCTCTTTACTTCCGTGGAGTTAGAACTCTACTTGGACGCGGATATTCAGCCCCGGTGCCCGGCTCTCCCAACCCAAGCAAAGACACAACGCTTAGGAGAACGATTTCTCTTTATTGTGGTACGGGAAGAGGCGAGGGAGCCAGAAGGACAGATGACAGTCAGCCCCAGCCTCCCTCCACTGGAGCCGGGCTCCAGAATGGGGTCATGAGAGGGTAGGGAGCGTCTTAAATAGAAGAGGGGGCTGAAGAGCGTAAATGCGACCGAACTCTAGCGCACCATATATTCCTTGCGCTTATTGAGCCGAACTTGGCAGAAAGAGAAGCCCCCGAGGAGGAGGTAAAGGCCCGCAGCGATGAAACAGTTGTAGCTGACTTGCTCGTATAGGTTGTATATGTCCTGGGGGCCATTCCTAGGGGTGGGGATTAAGCAGAGAAGTGTCAGAAACATTAACAGCTGCCAACATTTACTGAGTACTTACTATGTGTTAGGTACGGGTACTAAGTGCTTTTACGTGTATTATCTTCAATTTCTCCACCCTATGAAGCGAGTTCCATTACAGCATCCACTTTGCAGAGAAGAATGGAGGCACAGAAAAGTCAAGTAAAATACTTAAAGAAACCACAACTAAAGTGGTGGGTTTAGGATGGCTGCTGAGGTTTAACTCTCAAGACCAATACCAACTGTATGTTAAAGAGAGCAGTTCTCAGCACCCCCAGTTCCTTAGCCACTGGGCCAGAAGCATGCGGCTTCCCACAATTCTGACCACAGGCTCAGCCACCTCCCATCTACTCCCAGCCTCACCTCACCCACCTAAACTTACTCAAAATCTTTCTCCGTGAAGGGAACGTCCTCAATTAACACAGCAGAATGGACGTTGAAAAAGATTCCGAGCATTATCTGAAAACAGGGAATGGGTAGGTTTGACCTCAGGCATGTGCCATGGTCACTTCCTAAATTACTTCCACTTCTAATGTTGCCACAACATCTGGGTTTGAGAATTAACAGAATGCGCTGGGATTAGAGGTGGCTGTTGCTGAATTTCTGCTCAGTCACCCGGAACAGGGCATGAGGTGGTGACAAAAAGACGACTTGGCTGGGGCAAGGACAAGAATAGTGTGTAATTCAGGAACCCAGATATGTCTCCTCTCCAGAGGCGTCATTATCACGGGACAGGGCAGAAAGAATCAGGGGGAATAGGCACATAGTTTTTTCCTGGAGTGGGGGCGGGTAGAGTCCTAGGGAAACAAGGCCCCAGCCAACCATTTCGGGAATAAGCTCTCCCTTTGTTCCACGCCCCTCCCCATTCAGTTTAAGCATCTCTCAAGAACCCACCTCTTCTTCCCCTTACCTTGAGGGGGTCTCCAAATTTACCAGCCTGGGATCCCATTCCAAGCTCCAGCTTCCTCCCCCACTACCCGCCCTACTCCTGTTCCCCATTTTCTCAATCCTTCTGTCTCGTTCTCCAGCGGCTAACCAACCATCCCCTCCCGCCTGCCTGCGGCTTTCTAAGGCCTGGAGTCTCCTAGCCTTCCAGCCCTCCAACACCAGGGCCCCTCAGACCCTCTGCAGTTCTCGTCGGCCAGTCCCCTCACCAACATGATCACTCCCCAGGCGCTGAGGACGATGCCGCAGGCGGCTAGCTTGGGCCCACAGCACAGAAGCGACGCCATAAATAAGGGATTCAGGGACGGCCCAGCTAAGGGCCACGCAGAAAGGCGGTGAAAGGAATCCCCGATGTGCCCAAGGAGTAAAACCCTGCCGGATTCCGGGCCTGGAGCTGCTGTGGACAGAAGGCCCAGACATCGGCCGAGGGGCGTGGCCTCGGACGGAACCTTTGTGCAGGTTCAGGGGGGCACCAGGCGGAGAACGCTGGGCAAGTTTGGCTCCTTCCCAGATTTTGGCAGTAAAAGATGGTGTCTGAAATCAAGGCAGTCTTTCTAGAGTCTCCCATTGACCCAGGTAGCTGGGGCACGCATATTGCAGTAGCAAGGGCTTAAGGATTCTTGGTTCCTCCCTCTCCAGGTTGGAATGGAAAGAGCCAGCATGTCACATGACCCTTTTTTGCAAGTCACGTGACGGCGAACACCAGTAGCTGGTGTTTTGGGGAAGCGTCTAGGTTGCAGAGCTCCAGGTAACCTTGGCGTTGGGCTTTTCGTAGCAGAGAATTGGAAGTGATTTCCCCCTCACATACTGTAGTTTCGGGTAGTATTCTGTGGTGAGGAAACGGTGAGATGTACAATTAACGCTGAGAGAGAACGCCTGTATCTCCTCTCATCCCTATGTTTAAGAATAGATGTTCTGACACTGAAAGGAAATAGGAGATCCTTCCTGAGGTCAGGCGTGCTGCTGTGGCTAGAATGCCTTACAATTGCGAAGGGTTCTTGGGATTGGAAGTACCTAAGTAACATTTCGTTACCAGACATGGAATACTGATGCCTTTGAATGCCAAATCCAGGAAAAATATGGGCGTTAGGAAAAGCCTAAGGAAAGTAGACTCTAAGTTGTGAAGGTGAGAGGTCTGCTAGATGTATTGGAGGAAGAAATAATACGCAAAAGGTCACTTTGCTTCCCTGTTGTAAACTAAGGAAATGGGTTATAGGTCCTTTTAATAAGATAAGGTAAAAGATTTTAAAAATATGAATGGATTATCAACTCCAGGAGAAAAGTTTGTATACTTCACTGGTAAGAGACAGGTTTGTGATAATTATTTAGGAAAACGGGTGTTTGAAGAATGCAGCTTTGCTCTCGGCTTGTTGTGCCCAGTCTAGTGAAGACAGTGATCCTGGCGTAATTGAGAGGGATCATTTTGATCCCAAGACCCTGGAACTAGACAGGGAAACAGTGGTTAGCACAGCTTCTTGGTATTTTTCCATTTATTTTGTGCATATTGTTCTATAAAGGGTAATGAAAGAGAATGTGAAACTGGGGGCACATGTAGACTCCTGTGTACTAAAGGGGCTGGGAAAGTGTTCCTGAGATGTGAATTTCATGGCTCTTCTGTTTGAGACTTTGGGGAAGGAAGCCGAGAGTTTGTATTCTGCTCTAGGAGCACCATTCTTATTCCAGGGCTTTTTAGGGTATAGGTGTGTGAAAAGGAGGGAAAGTTGTCAAAGAACAGAATCAGGTATTTTTAAGTTGGCCACAAAGCACGAAGTCTAGCTCCTGGGAAAGGAGAATTAGTTGAGGTAGTTCATTTCTCCAAGAAATCTTCTCCACCCACCTCTGAGAGCATTCTCTGGATGTTTGCAAGTAGGGTCAGTGCCTCAGGCTAGAGCAGGTACTGCCACCAAGGACCAAATTCAGCTGGCAGCCTGTGCACGTTTCTTTAGCAAAGCACAGCAGTTTTTATTTGTTTGTTGCATTTTTTGAATGGTTGACTAAACCAAAAGAAGAATTATTTGGTGACATGTGAAGTTTGTATTTCACTGTCCATGAATAGTTTTATTGGAACGCAGTCACGCTCATTCATTTTCACATTGTCTGTAGCTGCTTTTTGCTACAGCGGGAAAGTTCAGTAATTGTGACAGAGACTGTGGCCTACAGATCCTAACATTTTTATTTGGGTTTTTACAGAAAAAGTTTGCTGCCCCCCTGGGATAGTGGGATACCGATGTAGAGGATTTAGTTGGGAGAGAAAACAGAGCCTTAGCAGCAGAGACTTAGCAAACCATGAAATTCAAAATAGAAGTGGCAGTCCTAGAGCTGATCTGAAGTCTTCTGGAGCAGAGGGCACCTTAGAGCTCAGATAGTGATGCTGTTCTCTATGTGGCTGGGCTTTAAGTATTCGTAGTTTAGGTCAAGTTGCTCATTCCGCGCTGTAATTTCCCTTTCCAGGTTTTCCAGATCTGCTTGGAATTGCTTTAGTACAGCCTCAGCCTTGGGGTCTGAGAAATACTTTTCTTTGTGATGCCCCAGAGGCACCTAAGATAGAACAGAGGATCAGTCAGTCAGTTTCTCGTTTGAACAGAGGCACCTAGAGCCTAGCTCCTAACTTTGATGTTTCCCTTCCATTGGTATTCCTCTTTGCCTAGAGTCCTCTCTTACCATGTCTGGCTGGCTTCGACTCAGATGCCATGTGATGGCCATTTGAAGACAGGCCTTTCGGACATCAGGTAGTGAGCCCATCACTGTGGCCATTGTCACATCTTCCTTGGTGGTGGGTGGGGGCATTCGCATTGTGCATGGGGCATTAGGAACCCAGGCATACCAATCCAGCTGGGGGAAGAAAGTACAATCCTAGGATCCTGGTGCTTAGGGTTTGAATCCCCACCTCTCCCTTGAGCATTCCAAGGTCCTGACACTTGCCTTCGGGACCTGGGCTTTCAGCTATTCATACCTGGCCCTGGTTGATGGCCCCATGCTGGGCGGTGCACGTGAAAACACACATGGTGAGGAAATGGCAGAGCTGATTTTGGGACTGGAGGGAGAGAGGAAAACCTGGGCAGGAAAGGAACCAGATTTAGAGGCTACAGCATGAGAAGAGAAAAATAAAGGTTGATGTCTTAGGGCTTCTGTATTTTGGAACTAATGGGTTCATTTATTTAAATATATTTACATCAGACATGAGTTTCATATCAGAAATAGTCATTGTTATTATGGAAGGGTATGGAAAAGATTGAGTGATCCTCTGCCTTAAAAAGTGGTTAAGAATTTAGGGCTGCTTCCTCCTGTTCTCTGACGTGGAGTTACAAGTGCCTGAGTTATAAGATGAGGAATGAGAGAAGTCATGGATTGCCCTGGCTGGATAACTGGGTTGGTTAGAGCATCATCCCAGTATGCCAACATTGCACGTTCCATCCCCAGTTAGGGCACAGACAAGAATCAAGCAATGAATGCGTGAAGGAGTGGAACAACATATTGATGTTTATCTCTCTGCTTCTGTTTTTTTCCCTCTGTCTCTCCCTCTCTCTAAAATCAATAAATCAAAATGGAAAGAGAGAGAGAGAGAGAGAGAGGGAGGAGCCATGGATTTCTAGTGTCACAGCCAAGAGAGGCTTCCTACAAGGATGATCTCAGGCCACTCATTTTACAGTGGAGGTGGGGACTCAGAGATCCAATAATTCTGTCAGTTAAGTGGAACAAATATAATCACCCCCCTTTAATAGACTTTAAAAAAAAACTCAAAGACCAGAGAACAAACTGCTTGTCAGGAAACAGTTGGGAAAAGGCAGAGGCTGATCTTGAACTCAGTTCCTGGCTGCTAATCTCAGACAGTTTTTAATTTGATCACATTTCCTCTACAAGTCTATTGGGAAAATTAGGCAAAGGTCAGCTATGAGAACCAGGGGAAAGAGAATGAGAGGCAGTTAATAGAAGTTAAAGTTAACATGTGAAAGTTTTATTTTTCCAAATGTAGTTGATACTAGTTGGGGAGAAGATGGCCAGAGAGAAGAGACTTTTGAGGGTGTGTGGAGCCTAAAGTACAGTACCAAGATGTCCTAGGGAAAGTTTGGTCCTGGGAGGGTGCAGTGCTGGTTTGGTGTTCACTGGCTCCCCAGGGCGTGGCCATAATGGCTCCCCCTGTAAATGTCTGTAGTTGTCCCACAGAGGCAGAGGTGTTGGGGCGAAGTGTGAGGAGCAGGGACTGAAGGACAATTGGAAGCTGTCCAGGTTGGCCCATGTGTGTCAGGGAGAGGAGGATGAACCTAGGAGAGCTCAGGAAAGGCTGTTTCCTCCCCAGAGGTTAAATGTGGGCAGAGGGCACTAAAGCTAGTGGCGAGGTCCTAAGCTAGTGCTAGATCCAAGCAAGGGTAGGGGAAGGACAGATTGGCCAAAGGAATGTGAACCCAAGGGACAGGGAACCAAGTGTGAGTTTCAGGCAAAGCATGTACAATTTTGAGTTTGCACCCAGAAATGACCTTGCACTGTGGTGAAGTGTGCCTGGACCCTCTGTGTGTGCTGAACAGTAGCAGGCAGGAGAAGGGAGGAAAAATGGAGTGGGTCATTGTGGGACTTGGTAGAAAAACCTTCCCATTCATATCCTCAGGTAGGAAAACAGATACCATGAAGAGAGGTATGAGCCCCAGTAGGGCCTGGCCAGATCCCCCACTGGCTGTGGTTCTGGACCCACTGGGCCCCATGCTGTGGCAGGTTGGGGGCATCTGTGACTAGGCCAGAGGGATGGACATAAAGGTTGATGGCCAGGGTCTCTGAGGAGGATAATCCTTGTGCTTCTAGAATTGTCCTGAGTCCTAGGAAGTGGGAATAGGATCCAGATGCTTCATGTGTGGAGGGAGAGGGGGTGACAAAGGGTTGGGGTCACATCCCCAGAAGGGCAAGGCTCACAAGGGGTTCTTAGCAGAGTGCCCGAGATGCTCCTTTTTGTGGGGAGGGATCTTACCTCGGTCCTGGGCCCGGCACAGCCCCACCTCAGTGATCTCCCGACACCAGGCCTGCAGCTCAGGGTCCCCTCTCACGACCTCATCCCTGTGGTAGAAGAGGTGGACAATCCCCTCCACATACCTGCCCACAGGAGAAAGGGGTTGAGCTCCTTGAGAGTAGAAGGCTGTGGCTTCTTAACGCCACTCCTTTTCTGTGACCTCTAACAGACTCTTACTGTGTCTGAGGTCTGAGTATAACTCCTTCTAGACTTGCCTTCTGGGACATTCCCCAGCTCTTTCTACACATTACTGGAGAAAGGAATGAAATATGGGTCATTACTTCTAGAAATTCTCTGTACATGGTTGATAGCCATTCTTCCTGACAAAAACCCTGATTTGTCTAGACCCCTCAGCCTCCCCATCCACTGCTACCCCAGCCTAGGCTGTCTACCCCCATCTTCGTCTCTTCCCTCTCAGACCCTATCCACTGATTCCTCACTGTTCCTCACCTCTCCCAGGATTGAGTGCTCTGCTCCTCCTATCTGGACCTTCTTGTTTCATGTTCCTTTTGCCCCATGCTGACCTCAAGCCAGGGCCCTACTCTCCCTCTCCCCAATACTCCTCCATTTCTCAGCTCTCACCCTCACCCACCGGGCAGTGATCTCCCAGACCCGTAAAGCATCATGGGCATAGAGGGCACTTGGGATTCCCAGCAAGCCCCGGTCAGCCAGATCGTCAGGAGGACAGAGGGAGCGGTAGGTCAGCTGAGCCATAGCCCGATGGAGCAGCTGCACGTGGCCCCCACCGCCTGTGCTCACTCCCTGGAAAAAAAGATGAGAGACCTTGAGGAAGAAACAGAGCATGGCATTCAGGAGGTTCAGATGTGGGGGTTCTCACATTTAAAGACATGAGTATAAAGGAACAAGTCTCCTGGGTTTAAGGGTCAGGGCATTCACATAGGTTGGTCTGGGATCTTAAAAGTGACAGGAGGCCATGCAGAGTTGGATGATTAAGTGGCCCAACACTCGATTACCCCCTTACCTTATCAAATATACCTCCCTTTGAGATGAGTTGGCCCCGTGCCCGGGTGTTGATCTCCATGGTGTAGCGGGTGTGTGGGATCAGGAGCTGGGTGGAGAGGATTGGAGGGATGGTTTATGGAGGACATGCTTGGGTCCTTCTTTATTAGTGAGTGGTACTCAGCACAGTGGCCTTCTGTCTTCTTGATGCTTTCCTGTCTGCTAGTGCCTTTGCAGGCTGGTCTCCTGCTTCTCTGATCACTCATTCTTGTGCTTTTAACTCCCCTATGAGTCTCGTGAGCTAGAAGGACCTGGTTTCAATCTAGACTTCACCATTCAGTTTGATACTTGCCCAAGGTAAGTCCCCCCAAGTGTTAATCTGTCTCATCCCGTTTCTATCATCCATCTGCCAACGGGGCGGTGGGGGATGGTGATACTAAGGTTTCTTATCTCAGGAGGCAGTGGTGATGCTTAGGCGAGTGATACGTGAGGAAGTCCAAGTCTCAGCTGTTACCGTTGTTCTTATTTCCACCTTATCTTATCTTATTTCTACCTTGGGTGTTGGCGATTTTTAAGAATCAGCCCCTTTTGATTTTCCTTTATAATTCTATCATTTGCATTCTCATAGCTTATAATTACCTCTCTACTCATCATCAAAGCCACACTCTATCCTCTGGTTGCCTCACTGTTGGTTTCTGGGGGCCTTGTACCTTTAGTCAGAATAAGAGGAGCCATTCTGAGCTACCTACTTGAGCAGCAGAGGGGCTGTTGTCACATCTGCCCCACTTCCAATTAGACAGTTAGGCCCATCTATATTTTTTAAAGATTTTATTTTTAATTTATTTTGAGAGAGGGAAGGGAGGGAGAAAGAGAAGGAGAGAAACATGGGTTGCCTCTTGTATGCACCCCGACTGGTGATCAAAACCACAACCCAGGCATGTGCTCTGACCCCCTGACCAGGAATCAAACTGGTGACCTTTCACTTTGCGGGTTGATGCCCAACCAACTGAGCCACATTAGTCAGGGCTACCCCCTCTATTTTTAACAGCTTAAGAAAATAGCTTTTCTTAGGTATTAAAAAGGCCACCTGATCCTTACATTTCTTTTTATCTCAGACTATTTTGTCTTTGTTTCCACCCAATTTATAGACAGGTTCCATGTAGCATTGGCATTTACCCGAGTTGTCGGAACTAGACACAAGGAATAACCCAGTGGTACCTCTGGTGTCAAGATGTCAAAGCAGCTCACATCAGTCTAAAACTTTCCAGAAAGTTCATGAAAGACGCTGAGTGTCATAGAAAGCCCAAAATCCACATGAGGAGAGAAGATATCTGAAGACAAACAACTCCTCATGAGCGTAATAGTAATAATTGCAAGAACTACTAGCATTTGTAGCTTTTAGCCTGTGTTACATTGTTATGTCATCCTGTCCTTAAACAGCCCACGGTGGAGCTCCTGTTGTCCTCATTCAGAGATGAGTCCACTGCAGCAGACATCTGGTAAGTACTGAGGTCAGGCCTCAGGATTAGGCCCTGGCAATCCGAACCAGAGCCTGCCCACATAAGCTTTATGACCTTTGTGGGTTAGTCCTCTGGGGGTGGTGAGCAGATATAGGTGTGGAGAGGGATGACCTACCAAAGAGGGAATTTCACCTGTGAACAGAGGCTTCACTACTCAGGATGAGCAGAAGATGGTGACGCAGGAGCACCATAAGATCAGTAAAATCCAGGATTCTATTATCATCCTGGTCTCTATCCTACCTATGTTACCCCAGACTCAGTGAGGCCATAGCTACTATTGGCCAGGGTCTGGGTTGGGGGTCAGGGTATAGGCCCCCAACTTGAAACATTTCAGTTCTCCTTACCCAGGTACTCATTTGCATGTCTTGCCAACATTTCAAACTCCATGGACCTAACACCAAACACCTCACGTTTGCTTCCAAACTGGCTTCTTCTAATGACTTTGCTGTTTCTGACAATGCTCGGGTTCATAAGCTTGTACCAGTGTTATCCCTTCTCTGCCATATTCCCTATGTCTAAAATGTCACCAGGGTTTTGCGAATACCTTTAAGCAAGCACAAGTTTTATTTTGCTGCCTTCTGCCTAACGATAGATACTGAACTCACTCTTTTATAAAATTACAACACACCCACCCTGTGGGCTTCTAGGTGTTCCAGCTTAGACCTCTCACCTTTCTCTCTTCAGTCTTATTCCCAGGCATGTGCACCTTCTATTTCCTTCCTTCACCAAATCTTTGATTTTTTTTTCCCTTTTCATTCCTGTTACCTGTTGCATGTCTTTCTCCACCTCTCTCCTAGGCAGGTATAAGTAACCTACAGGGGTGCTCTCTTTGCCTTTTCATCTATTCCTGCAGCAGACTTCTCACCTGGGGTGGGACATTCTCTGTTCATATGATAGTGTTTATAGGCTGTCTCTTGTGATTTCAAATTCTAGTTCCAGATATTTCAATATCTAGTTCCAGATATTGTTCTCTGGTTGGTTCTTATGGTCATCACTTGTCTTCCTGGATACACAGTAAATTTCCTAAGACAGAAGCGAGGATTTTGTTTTACTAACAATATTCCAGCAATACTCCAGGCTCCTTGCTAGAATTGTCAGGTCTCTGGAATTTTAGAGGGTTTACTTATAACGTGTCCTGAAGAAACATTCAATGACTTGATGCGATTAAAATACAAGTCTTAAATACTGATACAGTCTTCCTTCTCCTTGTTCCTCTTTCACAAATTGATATAAATATTGTTTGTTGCAGCAGTATTATTTGATATTGGCTGTTTCCTCTCTCTGATCTGAGCGAGATGGGACTTGAAGGGTAGAGGATTTACCTTGAAGACCGGGTGCAATCCCGGGAGACACCTCATGGTGGCAACAGCAATAACCTCAGCCACTAAATGAGTGTTCAGCAGATGGTACTGGAGCTGGTGCAATTGGAAATCTGAACTTCGGACCCAGGACTTTGCCAGGAGCCAGGCAAGAGGAGGATCTGAGGGCAGGAACAGCAGTGGGGTCGGGGAGCTGGGGTTGGGAGGCTGGATCTGGGAAAAATAAACATTTATTGAACTTCCACTTGATGTGTGACATTCTGGTCAGCATTCTTGGGGAAACAGAGGAGTCAGTAAGATTATTGTTTTCCAGGAGGTCTTACTTTAGTAGGAGGAACGAGGGCCCTTCCACCCTGCTTCTCACTAGCCATGGGGCCATATTAGTGCCCTGATGGGTAGACTGAATGTAGGAGAGTCAGAACAGATGCCCAGTGAGTAGATTCTAACAGGGGTTTGGGAGAAACACGATGGGGTTCTGAGTTAGAATGGGGGAATGAAAAGGAGAAGCTGTGCCCTGGCCGGATAGCTCATTTGGTTAGAGCATTGCCCCAATATGTCAAGGCTGTAGGTTTGATCCTCGGTCAGGGCACATACAAGAATCAACTAATGAATACATAAATAAGTGGAACGACTATTCAGTGTTTTCCTCTCTCTCTTCTAAAATCAGTCAATAAAAAAATTATCAGGAGAAGCTGGATGTATGAGATGATTGACAATAATTTTTTACTGACTGTTGGGAACTTTGGGAGAAGAGATATTCAGGAAACCATGGGCATTTAGAGTCAAGGCTACTGAGAGATTAAACAGTGGTTCTCAGTGTGTGTGCCCACACTAGCAGCAGCCTCATCACTTTGGAACTTGTTAGAAAAGCAAATTCTCAGTTCCAACCCCAGGTTTACTGAATCAGAAAGTGTGGTGGCAGACCTGGCAACCTGTGTGTTAACGAGCCTTCAGGCGCTTCTGATGCACACTAAAGTTTGAGAACCACTGAGTACAGCATGAGAACTCCACAAGGCCATTATGACTCTTGAACAAGTACTTCCAGTTGGGTGAGTCAGGGAAAACCAGGCTACAGAGAGTGACATGAGGACATGTTTCACTGTGTGAGGATGGGGTTTGGGAGCCAGAGGCTGGGTGCCTGAGAGCAGAGGTTGGGATGAACTGAGAGCAGTGCTGGGAGGGGGATGCCTGGGACACCTGACCTGGATGACCATGGGCAGGAGCTTCCCATTGGGTTCCATCCTCAGCATGACGAGGGGGGCAGCTACATACTGTTTCTCTCCTCGGATCACGTTGGCTGGAATTCCATCGAGCAGGATGAAGTCAGCCTCAAATAGGGAACCCTTCTGGAGGAAGGACAGATATATCCATGGTTAGAGTTCACAGTCTACTCCCAGAGGAACAGGGCAAAAGGAGAAAGACATTTATCTTTTGTTAGCCAATGTTGCCCCAATGAATTAAAAATAAAGCCATTTATCTAGCTTCTTACCATTGTCCTCTGTCAGTACCAGAGAGTCCTATTGGCGGAACCAGAGCATCTGGTCCAACTCCTCTCATTTTAAATAAATGAAGGAACAACTTAGTCTGGGTTGATGCCTTGTGCAGGTTTTGTACAGGCAGCAGATCTGAGTTGAGAACCAGGCCTCTCAGTCTAGTTTGCATTACAGCGTTGCAAACTGTCCCATTGCCCAGAAGCTGTGCCCCTTCCCCATCACCTCCCAGTGATCTTCTCCCTGGGTTTGGCTCCCATCAGCTCAGTAAATGCTCTTTCACTACTTGTCCAGATCTCACCTCCTCTGTCAAGTAATCCACTTGGTTCCCCTGGTTACCACTGCCACCGAACCCAGACACATGCACGTGGACGTGCGCACTTCCTGCCTTACATCCATCTCATCTTTTCTAAACCCAGCTTCCCTCCAGGAAACTGCCTCAATCTCCCCGCCCCCAACAGTGCATTCTTCACCTTTCTGGCTATCCGTGAACACTGGGGTTGGGAGCACTGACGTCAACCAGGGAATGTCATTGTCCCAGCTAACATCCAAGGCCCCACCTGCATTAGCCTTGGAAATCCTTGCTGGGAGTGCCTCATAGTTTCCCCTACATATTTTACCATTTCTGTTTTATTTTTCCAGCATAGGACTCTGCACCCAGGGGCAGTGGGTTACCACAGCCTCCCTTCCCAGACTCACCTTTGGGCCCTCCCCTTCACCACTTTTCTCCATAGAGCCAAGAAGAGAACAATGTAGGGTAGGAGGAGGTACCTGGAGTTCTTTCTCCAACTGGGCCTGAAGCTCCTCCATCCCTGAAGGCAGCACCAGCCGGGAGGGCAGAGTGGTGGAGCGTCTCAACAGCATGGGGTTGGTGCCATTGAGGAACTGGTAGCCAAAAAACTCATCTTCCTGCCAGCACTGGTGAACCTTCTCTGTGGAGACAGGGTGGAGGGTAGGAGGAGGATATTCGCCACAACCCAGAGCCCTCTGGGCTCTACCCCAGGAATTCAGACACAAGACCATCTTGTATCCAGCCCCTCTCTGAGATGATCAGGCATGATAAGGTCTCACCTGGCAAGGTGTTGGGGAGGACTATGGAGTATGAAGGTCAGATCATCAAAAGGGGGCCATCAAGGAGTCATAGAGACCTGGGGAACCACTAACCAGCCAGGGTGCTCTTCTGGCCCCAGAAGATCTTATCAAAATCCTCCAGCTGGTTCCAGGAGCTCAGGAAGGTATAAACATGTTTGAGGACCATCTCCAGTGACCTAGGACAGATACTGCAGCATGAACCAACTGGCCAATCCCTTGGCCCCTCACCATTCACCACCATTCTGGGGTCTCCCAGCTTTTATTCCCCTCTGGGCTCCAGGCTTTTCCTCACACTGCCTTCAGTGCCCATTCAAAGTCCAGTCTCTTCTCCTTGTGGAATCTCATATTTGGAGGTAGATCATTCTCACGGTCTGCAGCTATTGTCAGAGGTAACCCTTCCTTCCAGGTGGCCCAGCTAGGAAAGGATGACAAGGCTTCAGGGAGGGTGTTCAAGTCAGTGACCAGGTAGGGTCAGGGAAGGGGGGGTGAACATGGGGCTCTAATATGGGTGGGTGGTCACCAGTATGTTTGTTGTCTTTCCTTGAGTTCCTTCTCTCGATGTTTCTGGAATGCATCCAATGCATTGTCTCCTGCCAGGCGGGCTGGGGAGACATTGAGACAACTGGCCACGGTCCTGTTCTCTCCCCTGCTTGTCCTCACCTTCCTTTCCGTGTTCATGTTCAGCCATGCTCTGTTGCTGGTTGTCTCTGGCTGTGCCTCTTTTCATTGATTCCCCAGACACCTTTATCCCAACTTTGCACTCCTGGCTTCATTTACCTTAGCTCCCATTCCCTTTTCTTGTCCCTTCATTCATCTTTCCCTACCTGATTCTGTTTCATCAATATCTATGGCTGGATGAATCACCTTAATTAACGTGATAAAATCTTAATCACCCTTATGCCCACACCTGTTTTCTACTTTATATTACTTTGGTGAATTTTCACTTCTTGAACCTCACCTGCCGTTCACCGCTTGAACCTTCAGCTGTCCTCAAAAGTCCTGTTTGTTCACCTTTCTTAGACTTAATGTCAAAGTCTATATTTACTGACTTCTTCCAGCCCTTATCAGTACTTATATACACTTGTATCAAAGTTGTAATTTCATGTTTCCATCCTTGTTTTTGCCCTCATTTGTCCCTGTATTCACGTATCCTATTTCCCACAGTAACGAATTCAGCATTTGCCACACTCACTCACCCCCCACTCCAGTCAGTGTGCTCCCTGCCTTCCAGGTTGTCGCCCATGTTTTCATAGCCAAACCAGCTCTCTCTTCATGTCAGATCATTTATGGTTTCCCTTACCTGTCGCCTCTTAGGGGTCACACCCACTATCTCCTATCTCATGTGCCAGCCTTACCTGTCCCTGCCCTAACTTGTTCCCAGTCACACGGAGATCTCCTTTCTACTTTTACTTTGGTTCTTCTGTTTCCCAGCGTTGCCGCAACTCACAGTCCCTGTCCTCACCTTCATGGGGTGTGGGGTCTGCACATCGCTTATCTCCCTGTTCAGTCCCACTGCCAGCCTTTTTACTTTGGGACTTTAAAACTTTCCCCTCATTTCCTATCTTTTCCACCCTTAACCTGCTGAGCACCCACTTTTTCAAGACTTCGGACCTTCCTCAGTACTATTGCCTTCCTCCCCCGCGCCCCAGTAGTCCCGAGGCCCTGCACCCACTCCCCTCAGGCCGCCGCTCACCGGTGCCCTCGGGCAGGCTCAGAACGCCCTCACCCTGCACCCAGCGGTAGCACGGGAAGGTGGCCTCCGCGCTGGCTCCGGGGCCCTGCACTGTGATGCGGTCGCAGAACCAGGCATCGTCCACCAGGGAGTGATGTTTGCGCAACTTCACGAACTGCAGTGGCCCCAAGTCCTCGGCAACGTCGTGCTCAAACTCTTCCACCTGTGGTGACCGGAACAAGGTGAGATTTAGTAGCAGGGACCCGGGAGAGGCTGTTTTACTGAGGGGCGGGAGTCCTTTGTGAAGTCTGCGGATAAGGCCTCCAAAGACATCATTTCTTCCTCCCAACACCTGCGCGGTGGGTCTCAGACGCTGCATCGCACCGGGAGGACGAGGACCAGGGATGCAGGGTGAGGCCCTCAGTGTCCTGAATTGAAGACTGAGCATCATCACCTACACCCGTCCATTAAGAGAGCTCTCACTGCGCCCGCGCTCTCTCGAGACCTTCTGTCTTTGACCCTTGATCCCAGAATAACACTGGACTGGGGTCAATTGGGGAAGTAGTGAGGACCACGGGCAGGGGAGGGAGAATGGGGTTAAGCCCTTTCTGGGTCCTGCCTCTGACCCTCTGACCCTCTGCCCGCTTAGGCTCCTGCACCCCTTTTCCCTGGAAGTCCCAGAGGGTGCGTCTGGTGCTGTTACTCGCCCGCCCCTGTCCCAGTGTAAGCCCCGGCCGGGATCCGGGTCCCAGCTACCCTGGCTGACCTGGCCCCGCACTGGCCGCAGCTGCAGCTCCAGCTCCGCCTCCCCGCGCTCCCCGACCAGCCACAACTGCACACGGTTGTGCGACCCGGAGAAGAGCCAGGCCCCGGTGGCCACACGGATGCGGTAGCTGCCCATGGTGATCCCCTAGTAACCCAGGCGAGGAAGAGCCCAGTCCTGTGATTCTCTGGACCGCCCAGGGCCGCAGGCGTGAGTCTAGGCGCCTTAAGGCCAGTTCAGGCCTTTAAAGATGAGTTTGGGTCCCGCCCTCCTCACAACTTTCCGGCGCTCCCACTTCTCCGCCCCAAACTAGCCCCAACTTGCTAGCGGCTGAGCAGACTCCGGGAAGGGCCGCGCCTCCGGGTCAGAGCTGTGGGAAGATAAAGGGGCCCTTGGTCTGGGTGAGGCCCAGATGATGACTGCCCCAGGGCTTCTCTAAACTTCACGGCGACGCCTGGGGCCAAGAGCCTCTGGATTGGAGTGAGCAAGGGTGAGGACAGGTCCCCAGGTCTCCAGGCCTTTTGGAGAGCTAGGTGGGGGAGGGGGTGAGTCCGCCTTCCAGAGGGAAAGTTTTCCTTTTTCTGGGCTGGGACCTTGGGAAGGCGATGGGCTGAGTTGGAGGGCCAACCCGGGAGGCTTCACTGGGCTGCCAGACCCGCTATGGTCCAGTAAGTTTTCATTTCCTAATTTCTACCGCGTCTGAACCCAGTCCTTCAATAAGTGAACAGACATCCCCAGGCCGCCTAGAACCTGGAAGAGTAACAGCTCAAAGACTTGCTGCTCCCTGCCTGTCCCTAAAGCTGGTTTCAACATCCCGGCATTAGGACCCTAGTTACACCAGACACTGAGAGAGGCCTGACTGAGGCAGACCAGTAAAGGCCTCCTTTTGTCCAACCTTGATAATGGGTGCAGAGAATGTTAGGGACCTGGGGGTTAGGGTGCAGTGTGGAGTCCCTTAGGGACCCAGCATTCATGGGCAATTCCCATGAACTTTGCCCTTTCTAAATAAATGCAGTCTTTTCCCCTCCATTATAATCCAGTTAAACATTTAGAATGGCCTCATTTTACTGACTATGGTGCCTGCTTCCTCTATCAAAATCCAGTTTTCTTCTAAAAAATCACATGTAAACAGTTTTTATTAGGCATGATGTTCCACTTTTCTCTCATCTTTATCCTGCGGAACCCTAGCTACTTCCTGGTCCGTTCATGGCACTCAGGGGAGGAAACCAGGGAGAGGCATGGGGCCAGTGCTGGTTGGGGACTTTGTAAACATTGGAAGGATGATTCGGGGCTCAGGTTTTGTCACACACCCAGAAATCAGATGAAGCCTCCTGTACATCCCTCTCTAGATATTCTTGGTCCAACTCATCAGAAGCTTTTGGCTGACACTGACTGTGTTTGGTGGCCTGGGCTAAAGCCAGGGCAAGATAAATCTGCTTTCTTGGGCCAAACCCGCAAAAATGACCTGGGCCCTGGCTGGTGTGGCTCAATGGATGAGCGCTGGCTTGCACACTGAAAGGTCACTGGTTCTGTTCCCCATCAGGGCACTTGCCTGGATTGTGGGCCAGGTCCCTGGCTGGGGGCGTGGAGAGGCAACTGATCAGTGTTTCTCTTGCACAAGGAGGTTTTTTTCCCTCACGGTCTCCCTCCCTTCCCTACTCTTAAAAAAAAAAAAAAAAAAAAGACTTGACATGTTGGTTATTCCTGCCTTCCAGCCTCCAGACCTCACCAAGTGACAGATCCTTACTGGGTGCCTGTCCCCTTTTTATCTTCTAGGCCCACTCCTGCCTACATCCTCTGTGCTCAGAACTGGTACCTGCCATTTACTGGCCCCCAATTTTCTTCAATTTGGAGGGGGGGTGGGGAATCATCCTGTCCTATAATACCGAAATAGAATGGCTCTCATTCCCATCCTATGAAGTAACTGAATTGGCCTTTCCACATACACCCTTTAGGGGTCACTTTTGCCTGGAAAAGAGAGTTTTGTTTCATCCCTACTTCCAAAATCAGTCCATACTCAGCCTGCTTCTCTGCTGGTGATACTTCTGCCCCCACTCTAGTGTACTATGAGGTCACATGGCAATGGGGGTGGGGATGAATGTTTAAGAACAATAATCCAAGCTACCATGTGAGCTAAATGAGTTCATGGTTAAAACACTTAGAACAATGCCTGGCACATAGTCCCTGTATGTATTAGCTACTATTATTCTTTTATTTACAGAGTGGAAACAACTTCCATTTGAATGTCAGCATCACTCCTCCTAGAAATTCCTCTGCCTTTCCCCACCACACACTGTTTTTCCATGTCCTTCCATAGGCCTCAGCCTCCCACTAGGGGTCTTACTCCTCCAGACCCTTCCTCCCACTTTTTCTTTTTCCTTTTTTAAAAAAGGTTTTATTTTTTATTTACTTATTTTTAGAGGGAGGGGAAGGGAGGGAGAAAGAGGGAAAGAAAAATCGATATGTGGTTGCCTCTTGTGTGCCCCCACTTTGGACATGGCCAGCAACCCAGGCATGTGCCCTGACTGGGAATCCAACCTGCGGCCCTCTGGTTTGCAGGCCAGTGCTCAACCCACTGAGCCACACCAGCCAGGGCTCTTTTTCCTTTTTAAGCACATGTACTATGTTGGGGGAAAATAATTAAAAACAAATTTTCCCAACCTTGAAAAAGCCTCTCCATAAAGGTAGTAAAGAAAGAAAATCAATTTATTATTAAATAAACATTAAATCAGTGTGATGTGCATCATAGGCAATCCATTAAGAAATTGTAGAGACAGAGAAATCTCCTTCTTTTATGTGGCCAAGCAGATACAACCCATCACACACATGTTCTCAAGATAAATAATAACCGGTCCTCAGGTAAGAGGTTTGGCACACCATTTATCATGCATAGTTCATTCTAACTTCACCTGGTAATTGGTGACTACCTATCTGTGTTATCAATAGGGTTAATCATAGGAAAAACAAAGTTCTTGTGTCTTTATGACAGACATAGTTTTGCACCTTGGAACAAGGAGCCCATCTCAGGTAGACTCTCATCCTCTCACAGATACGGGGAGACAGGGCTGCTGTCTCCCTTGATTTCAAAGAGATGGCTCCCAGGTCCTTGGGAAAGACATTCCTGGGTCACAAAGCTGCCAAGAAGCTTATTTACCTTGTAAAAAGATCTGCACACATTTCAAAGACAGAAAGAACTTACAAGTTTTCTAAAGTAAATGCCCTAAGTAGAGGGAGAGTGGGGAGAAATCTATTTTCTTTCTTTTCTTTTTAAAATTATATTTTATTTGTTATGCTATTAGAGTTGTCCTGATTCCCCCCCTTTGGCCCCTTCCACCCAGCACCCCCCACTCCCTCTGGGAATCCCCCCACTATTGTTCATGTCCATGGGTCATGTGTATAAGTTGTTTGGCTACTCCATTTCCTATACTGTACTTTATATCCCCATGACTATTCTGTAACTACCCATTTGTACTTCTTTTTTTTTTCTTTTCAAAAGATTTTATTTATGTATTTTCCAAGAAAGGAAGGGAGAAAGACATCAACATGTGCTTGTCTCTCATGCACCCCCATCTGGGGGCCTGGCCAGCAACCTAGGCATGTGTCCTGACTGGGAATCAAACCAGTGACCCTTTGATTCCCAATCTACTGAGCCACGCAAGCCAGGGCCCTATTCATACTTCTTTATTTTATTTTATTTTATTTTATTTTATTTTAAGTATATTTTATTGATTATACTATTACACTTGTCCCATTTTTTTTCTCCCCTTTATTCCACTCTGCCCTGCACCTCCCCTCCCACCAGCATTCCATCCTTTAGTTCATGTCCATGGGTTGTACATATAAGTTCTTTGGTTTCTTCATGTCCTATACTATTCTTAACCTCCCCCTGTCTATTTTGTACCTACCAGTTATGCTTCTTATTCCCTGTACCTTATCCCCCATTCTCCCCTTCCCCCAATAACTCTCCATGTGATCTCCATTTCTGTGATTCTGTTCCCATTCTCTTGTTTGTTCAGTTTGTTTTTGTTTTTTAGGTTCAGTTGTTGGTAGCTGAGAGTTTGTTATCATTTTACTGCTATAGTTTTGATCCTAGATAAGTCCCTTTAACCTTTCATATAATAAGGGCTTGGTGATGTAGAACACCTTTAACTTGACCTCATCTGGGAAGCACTTCATCTGCCCTTCCATTCTAAATGATAGATTTGCTGGATAGAGTGATCTTGGATGTAGGTCCTTGCCTTTCATGACTTTGAATACTTCTTTCCAGCCCCTTCTTGCCTGCAAGGCTTCTTTTGAGAAATCAGCTGATAGTATTATGGGAACTCCTTTGTAGGTAACTGTCTCCTCTTCTCTTGCTGCTTTTAAGATTCTCTCCTCTTTAATCTTGGGTAATGTAATTATGATGTGCTTTGGTTTGTTCCTCCTTGGGTCCACCTTCTTTGGGACTTTCTGAGCTTCCTGGACTTCCTGGAAGTCTATTTCCTTTGCTAGATTGGGGAAGTTCTCCTTCATTATTTGTTCAAATAAGTTTTCAATTTCTTGCTCTTCTTCTCCTTCTGGCATCCCTATGATTCAGATGTTGGAACATTTAAAATTGTCCTGGAAGTTCCTAAGGCTCTCCTCATTTTTTTAAATTCTTGTTTCTTCCTTCTGTTCTGGCTGAATATTTATTTCTTCCTTCTGCTCCAAATCATTGATTTGAGTTATGGTTTCCTTCCCTTCACTGTTTGGCTCCCTGTATATTTTTCTTTATTTCACTTTGCATAGCCTTCACTTTTTCCTCTATTTTACAACCACACTCAACCATTTCTGTGAGCATCCTGATACCAGTGTTTTGAACTGTGCATCTGATAGGTTGGCTGTCTCTTCATCGCTTAGTTTATTTTTGGAGTTTTGATTTGTTCTTTCATTTGGGCCATATTTCTTTGTCTAGGCACACCTGCTATGTTGTGAGGGGTAGAGCCTTAGGTATTCACCAGGGCAGGGCAACACAGGTCACTGTGTTGTGGTGCTATCTGTGGGGGAGGTGTCAGAGAGGGAACAGTGCCACTCCTTCAGCTCTGGGCTGGCCTTTAGTCACTTCCCCTGCTACCCACAAGCAAATTGGGCCATTCTGGTGCTGATTCCTGGGTGGGTGGGTTTCTATACATTCTAGGACCCTGTGGGTCTCTCCAACAAGATCCTGTGAGGCTGGAATTTCTCCTACAGCCACAACCCCCAGAGGTTTTTTTATAGCCAGAGGTTTTGAGGCTTTCTTTTTCCACCCTGGAACCCCGGGTTGCATGGTCTGTCTCACTCCCCAGATGTTCCTCCTGGTTTACCTGCATGCAAATGTGGGACCACCAGCCATTGTCTCACCCACCTAGTCCTCCAGCTGCCACCTTGCCATGCATCCTCTCCATCCCTGCTGCTCATCTTCTCCCCTCCTACCAGTCTGAATGCATATTTCTTCTTTAACTCCTTGCTTGTCAGACTTCCGTACAGTTCAGTTTTCTGGCAGTTCTGATTATTTTTTGTTTTTAAATGTGTTGTTGTCCTTTTGGTCATGTGAGGAGGCAAAGTGTTTCTGCCTACCCCTCCATCTTGACTAGAAGTCCTATTTGCACTTCTTAATCCCCTCACCTCTTCATCCATTCTCCCCCTCCCCTCTCCCATCTGGCACCCTTCCAGTAACTAACTACTTTTCTCTTGCTTCTAAAAGTCTCTCTTTATCTTTAACTTTTGGTATTTTAATTATGATGTGTCTTGGTGTGGGCCTCTTTGCAGCCATCATAATTGGGACTCTGTACTTCCTAGACTTGCATGTCTATTTCCTTCTCAATTTAGGGAAATTTTCTTTCACTATTTTTTCAGATAGATTTCCAGTTTCTTGCTCTTTCTCTTTTTCTGGCATCACTATGAGGCAAACGTTGGACCTTTTAAAGTTGTCCTAGAGGCTACTTATACTATCCCCATGTTTCTGGATTCTGTTTTTTTTCTTATTGCTCTGTGTCATTGTTTTTTGGTTCCTTGTGTTCCAAATAATTGATTTGATTCTTGGCTTCCTCCACTCTCCTGTTGTTTCCCTGTAAATTGTTCTTTATTTCAATCAGTGTATGTTTCTTTTCTGACTGGGTCTTTTTTATGCTGCCAAGGTCCTCACTAAGTTCCTTGAGCATCCTTATAAACAGTGTTTTGAACTCTGCATCTGATAGATTGCTCATCTCCATTGTGTTTAGCTCTTTTTCTGGAGTTTTGATCTGTTCTTTCATTTGGGCCATATTTGTTTGTCTCCTTATTTTGGCAGCCTCCCTGCATTTGTTTCTATGTATTGGATAGAGCTGCATTGACTCCACATCTTTGTAGTGTGGCCTACTGTAGTAGGTGTCCTGTAGGGTCCAATGGCACAGCCTCCCCTATCACCCAAGCTGGGAACTTGAGGTACACTCTTTGTGTAGGCCAAGTACACCCTCCTCTTGTAGTTGTGCCTTGATTGATGTTGGCAGATCAATGGGAGGGATTTACCCAGGACAGTCAGCTGTAAGGATTGGCTGTGACCACTGACCACCAACCTCCACCCTCCATGGAGGACCCACTGTGCAGGGGCAGGGTGGTGGTGCTCCAACATGGTCTGTAGCTATCCACTGGGTGTCCAGGCCCTGTTGTTTCCTGGGTGGTGCAGGCCAAGGTCTGCACCCACCTGTGTTTTGCCTGGGGATCCCTGCATGAGCTATAAAGCAATCTGAGATGGCTGCTACTTGTGCTGGGCTTGTAGACTTCCAGGGAAAGCCAAGCTGTGACTCTAATCTGGCTGCTTCTAGGGCTCAATGAAGCCAGCTGTTACTTATTTGACAGGATTTAGGAGACACAACCAGCCATTCTTATGGAAAAGCAGCTTAGGTGGGCCTGGAAGTTGGATGGGGTATTAGAGGTGTCTAACTCATTTTCACTGTGGGCCACATCAGCCTTGTGGTTGCCTTCAAAGGGCCGAATGTAATTTTAGGACCGTATAAATGTAATTACTCCTTAACTAGGGGCAAGGAGCTTGGTGCTGCTGCCGGATAGAAACAAGGTGCCAGGCTGGATAAAACAAGGTGGAGGGTCGGATTCAGCCCTCAGGCCTTGTGTTTGCCACCTGTGGGGTACAGCCTGTGTGGATATTCAAGGTGGGTCACACAAGGTGTTGGCCAGGTTGATGGAGTCTCAGATATGGCATCAGCCTACTTGCTCTTTGGGGCCAGGGCTCAGCAAAGGGATAATGGCCTCTGCTCACCCCAATGCCAGACTCTTCAGTCTCTCCCTATGTACCACTGGTGCCCTTCAAGCTGCCACCCAGTGCTGGAGCTCAGAGGGAGCAAGTCTGAGTAGGTGAGTCCATGTGTGGGTTCCCCAAGAGGAACTACTTAGGGCTCCAGTAGCCTCCTCTACCGACTCAGTCCCTGCCAGTTTCCCCAGCCAGAAGTTGTGGAGACTTATCCACCTGGCACTGGAATCTGGGTTGGAGGGGGGGTTCTGGTGGGTCTGGGACTCCTCACTCCCAAGACATCCCTCCCAAATTTTTATCCACGTGGGTGTGGGGCCAGCCCATTCCACCTCTGTGGCCCTCCTATCAGTCTCAATAGATATGGTTTATTCAATTCTGTAGTTGTCAGACTCCCATTCAACTCGATTTTTGACATTCCTGAATGATGTTGTTCTATATTTTAGTTGTAATTTTGACATGGTTGTACAAAGAGGTGAGCCATGTCTGCCTACGTTGCCATGCTGACTGGAAGCCAAGAAATCTGTTTCCAACAGGAAGAATGAAGACTCTCATTTAAAATTTTTTATTTGTCCTGCTCTGGTTGGTGTGACTCACTGGACTGAGTGCTGGCCTGTGACCAAAGGGTCACTGGTTTGATTCCCAGTCAGGGTACGTGTCTGGGTTATGGGCCAGGTCTCCAGTAGGGAGCGCATGAGAGGCAACCACATGTTGATGTTTTTCTCCCTTTCTCCCTCCCTTCCACTCTTTCTAAAAATAAATACATATAATCTTTTTAAAAAATAAAATAGAATTTTTTATTTGTTCTCACAGTTAACATTTAGTTTTTCTGTATGCCACAGGAAGGATTGGGAGCTTGATTTTGCCTGGGCTTTTTGCAGAAGGGAAGTCCACATTTGCCACATGTACATGCCAAAGCTATACTCTTTTTCCAGACTTCCAGGGCCCAGTGTGAGTAACTGACTACCACATTCTCATTACCTCTCTTTGCACAACAATTTAGCTTCTTCATCAAAGTTTCTTTCACTATTATTCCCCCAGAAGATGTGGGTGAGGGGACTGGACCTTACATTTCGTAGATTTAAAAAAAAAATTGTTCAAGTGTTTTTCTAAACACAAGAATAATTTCATCCTTTCCTTCTATGCCAGTGTGGCTCCAACTGCAGTCAATTTAGACAGTTGTCCAATCTTTTGGCATCTCTGGCCCACCCTGGAAGAAGAATTGTCTTTGGCCACATATTAAATACACAAACACTAACAAAAACTGATGAGCAAAAACAGGTTTTGAGTAAATTTATGATTTTGTGTTGGGCCACATGTGGCCTGTGGGCCACAGGTTGGACACCCCTGAAATTTAGAGGATAACTCCATTTTCCCTGCTGCTTGAGTGTTTGGAGCCCATATTTGGCATGGGGCTACCTTAATTTGTATTTGTTCCTTGAGGACAAATTGGACATACACATGTGGTATAATAAACTATGTAACTTTATTTTTTTTATTTTTAAAGATTTTATTTATTTTTAGAGAGAGGGGAAGGGAGGGAGAAAGAGAGGGAGAGAAAGATCAATGTGTGATTACCTCTTGCATGCCCCCTACTAGAGACGTGGCCTGAAACCCAAGTATGTGCCTTGACTGGGAATCCAACCAGCAGCCCTTTGGTTAAGCTATGTAACTTTGAACTATGGAAATATAGGATCTGGCCCTCACTGGTGTGGCTCAGTGAGTTGGGTGTTATCCTGCAGATGGAAAGGTTGCTGGTTTGATTCCCAGTCAGGGCACATGCCTGGGCTGCAGGCCAGGTCTCCAGTTGGGGGCGTGTTAGAGGCAACTGATTGATGTTTCTCTCGAGCATTGATGTTTTTCTTTCTCCCTCTCTTCCCTTCTCTCTAAAAATGAGTAAAATCTTTTTTAAAAAGGAAATATAGGATCTGATTTCATGGTAGAAGTTATCTGTTTTTCTAATTAGTAATTTGACTATCCACCCATCTCTGTTTGCAGGAAGCCCAGCACTAGTTGCTTCTGTCCTTGTAACTGGGGGAACATTATCCTGCACAGTCTAATGGGTCATTTTCTAGTGCTGCAGGAACCCTGTATAGGCCATGTGAGTGACATGTACTTGAGCTTCCAAACTCTTAGTTCACGCAGGCTTGGGCAAGGTCGCCAAGCTTGACTGTAGTGCTAAGGGGCTGTGCCAGGGCCCTGTCCAGCCTCAGCCACTTAATCCTTTAGGCCTTGGTGTTAAGCTTGGTCACTTAACCAGACCACTTTCCCGATGGAGGTTTCCCTCTTGGTGCTTTCAGTGTTCTTTCCTGCCAGTGGATCTCTACTAGAACCTTTCAAATCTTTCAGAGGAACTTAATTAATATTGAATAATGAAAAAAATAATTCACATTAAGCCCAAAGAGTCTGCTCAAGGTTTTATGGACTCATAGAATCATCTTCAATCATGAATACCCTTCTAGGAGTGCTTGGTTTTGGTTATTGAAAAAATCTGTGCTGCACTGTATATATTTTCCTGAAGTGTGCTTTTCTCATTTAAGAGCTATACCTCTTGGAAACCTCTGTAGCTGACTAGTTATACATCTGGCTCATTCTTTTAAACAGCTGCATGGTGCTCCACAGTGCACTCAACCATCCTCACATTGGTGAGCATTCAGTTGCTTGCACTTTTTTGACATATGATGAATGCTACAAAGGACATGTTTGTACTTATATCCTTATATACTTAGTAGTTTTATTTCTACAGGTTAGAGACTAAGAAAAGGATGCAAAAGATAAAAGACTACTAGAATAAAAAAACTAACAAAATAAAAGAAAAGAAAAACAATCAACATAGCTGACTGTCTTTACTTGTTAGATAGAGTAATACACCACACAAGACATTGATTGAGTTGTCATGGAGAGGGGTAAGTCAAAGTTTTTAAAGGGGGTGCCAGGGAGGGGCTGGATTGACTACACAGGATTGTGCATGGTTGGTTGAAATAAGCCCTGTTATTCTTTAGTTGACAGAGTCTTAGGCCCACTAAAGATTAGGCATACCAGTATTAATCAATAGTCATGGTTCTTTGACATTTCCAACTTGCTAGAAACAGTTGTGGTGAACACCCAGCATTCAGTTTTGCTATCGCCTAGGTAAGTGGGGGAGGGGACACAGTTCATTTGTGATATTATAGAGAACAGGTTCAATAGAGAGATGGAGGCAGCATGCGGATCAAGAGTGCAGCATGCCTTTCAAGAAATAAGGCCAGGAAGGGAACAGAGAGAGGGCCATAGCTGGAAGTGGATGACCAGTAGAGCCAGTGAGAGGAAGAGGCTGAGATGCAGGAGAACAAGGGTAAGTGAGGAAGAGAAGACCCTGAGGGAGGAGACAGATTCTGGGAAATATGTGAAGGAACTGACCTTAGACTGTACACTCTCAAAGTGGGGCAACAACATCTTAATCATTACAGTGGTTTGTGGCTTTTCAAAGAGCCATGTACATAAACAGACATGCTAATATATTGAAATTTCATGGAGCCAGAGCAAATAGTGATTAAGAAAAACATGTCTTAAAGACTTTGTTGCAGGGGGAGAGTTGAGTGGGTTGGGGAGGAGGGGTATAAGGGGGATAAATGGTAATGGACAAAAAATACAATAAAAATAAATTTAAAGAAAAGACTTTACAAGGGGGGCAACAATGAGAAAAAAGGTAGAGAAACATGGCTCAGGGGTGTGATTTCCTAGCAGTATGCACCGCTTGGTCAGTGACACAAGAAAAATGAAAGGTTGGATTCATCTAAAGCATTAAGGAATGGAACAGGGATCTAGAGGCACTGTCCAGCAGAGAATGACACAAGCCCCTCCCTTGTTCTTACCTCCCCAACTTCAGTGGTGGAGTAGGTATGAGCACCAGGCTTCATTCTTATATGCTACCAATTTGGCTTTTAGACAAGCGTAGTGCCAGGATAAGCCTCCTAAACCCCCTTGCTACGAGATTGGCATCTCTAAATGATTTGGATTTCCTTATTCTGAAGCTGGCTCTTCTTAATATCTCTGTCAAGAGGTTGAGAGGTTATTCCTGATCCTTCCTTCCAGTCCCTACGGGAATCTATTTTCCTTGGGGGTCCACTGTCCACCTCCTGCCTCTGTTTTCAGGACTGAGTTGCAAGGCCGGGCCCACAACATCTTGGGCTTCTCACTCCATTTTTGAGAAGTAAAGATTAAAGGACAAGTGAGTTGTACCTTCTATCAAAGGGGACAGGGGACACAGGACACAGAAATTCCTTTCCATCTCTGGGATCCCTGCCAACACCCCCAAACCATCCCAAACTCTGTTTATCTTTCTCTTTCTAATGTTTACCTGGTAATCCCACATTATTCAAATTTATTTTTTAAAAGTATATTTCATTCATTATGCTATTATAGTTGTCCTATTTCTTCTCCCCCTATGTATATGTATGTATGTGTAGAGAGAGGGGAAGGGAGAGAGAAAGAAAGGGAGAGAAACATCAACGTGTGGTTGCCTCTTGCATGCCCCTTACTGGGGACCTGACCCACAACCCAGGCTTGTGCCCTGACTGGGAACCGAACCAGTGACCCTTTGGTTTGCAGGCTAGCACTCAATCCACTGCTACACCAGCCAGGACTTTCTCCTCATTTTTTTTTTTTTTTAATTTCTTCTTTCTTCATTCTGTTTCTGCTGAATGTTTATTTCTTTCTTTTGTTCTAAATCATTGATTTGAGTCCTGGTTTCCTTCCCTTCACTATTGGTTCCCTGTATATTTTTTCTTTATTTCATTTTGTATAGCCTTCACTTCTTCCTTTATTTTGCAACTGTACTCAATCAGTTCTGTGAGCATCCTGATTACCAGTGTTTTGAACTCTGCATCTCATACGTTGGCTATCTCCTCATTGCTTAGTTCCTTTCCTGGACTCTTGATCTGTTCTTTCATTTGGGCCATATTTTTTTTGTCTTGGTGCACCTGTTATGTTGTAGGTATTTGCCAGGGTGGGGCAACCCACTTCTCTGTATTGTGGCACCATATGTAGGGGAGGGTGTAAAGAGGGAACAATGCTGCTTGCTCAGCTGTCATTCCACTTTCAGTCAATTCCCCCCACTTCCCACAAGCAAATTGTGCCCTTTCTGGTGCTGCCTTCATGCTGGTTCCTGGGTGGGTGGGTCTGTGTACATTCTAGGACCCCATGGGCCCCTCCATGGACTCTTCTGTGAGACTGGCAGTTTCTCCTGCTGCCACAACCCCCGCAGGTTTTTACAGCCAGATGTTTTTGAGGCTTTAGTTTCTCATGCTGGAACCCTGGGTTGTGTGGTCTGTCTTGCTCTCCAGTTGTTCCTCCCAGTTTATCTGCATGTGAATGTGGAGCCACCTGGTCCACCAGCTGCTGTATCACCTGTCCTGGTCTGCCAGCCACCACCTTGTCCCATGTCCTCTATGACCTGGCTGCCTGTCTCCACCCATCCTCCTACCAGTCTGGATGAATATTTCTTCTTTAGCTCCTTGGTTGTTGGACTTCAATATAGTTTGATTTTTCTGGCAGTTCTGGTTGTTTTTTTTTAATTGGTTGCTATCCTTTTTGGTTGTGCAAGGAAGCAAAGCACCTATGCCTCAATCTTGGATTTTAGATAATTTCTATAGCTTGCCTACTGTTGATGGTCTTTTTGCTCCATCCTATGCTGAACCATTTTTAAAAGATCCCTCTAACCCAAAGCTGTTCCACCTAACAGACTTGTACTGAAAGTTTGAAAAAGTTGACCTGATTGGTGTGGCTCAGTGGATTGAGTACTGGCCTGTGAACTGAAAGGTTTGTTCATTGGTTCAATGCCAGTCAGGGGACATGCCTGGGTAGTGGGCCAGGTCCCCATCAATAAATGTTTCTCTCACACATTGAATTTTCTGTCCCTCTCTTTCTCCTCCCTTCCCCTCTCTCTAAAAATAAATAAATAAAATCTTTTTAAAAAGAAAAGGTAATAACTAGGACAGGTACTAGGGTGAGGTGAGCGAGATACTGAACTTCAGGTGCAACATTTAAGGGGCCCCACAAAAAAAAACAGTAATCAAGATATTTTAATGCAATATTAAAAAAATAAAAATTAATGTAAAAATCCATGATGAACAAGAAATCAAAATTTTAGATAAAGACAGAATCATTTGTAAGGGTTAATATTAGCCATCTACTATATTAGCATGTTTTGCAATCATTCCTGCTACAGAAATTTTTGTCTAGCTGACTTGACTCTGAACACCAACATGTCCAATCCACTGGTTCCTTGCTGTGGAGATATCTTACTTTATCTTCTTTTTGCTTATTCCCAGGCTTTCTCACCTCTCCCTACCTCTATCCTCTCCCCAGCAATGGCACACTTGAGGAAAGTCAATATTATTATTTTATTGTGTAAAACAACTTATGTCTCGTAGTCTCATCTCCTTTACTCTGCCTCCTGGCTTAACAAAACCAAAATGGTTCTTCAGGTGTTTTGTAAATAAGAGGTATTTTGCTACTTTAGCAACATAAACAAATGATCTTTCAAAATTAATTCTGAGGCATCACTGTCTTTTTTATTAGTTCTATAAAATCAGGAAAGTGGAGATTAACTTTCTTAAGAGTCATATACTGCCATCGCCATCTCCAAAAAACAATTGGCAACTGGCTAATGCTCAGGTATGTGTGTGAGAGAAAAGAGAATGAATGTGTCTACTTTAATCCTATAAACCTCTCAGTAGATATTATTATCCCTGCTCTATAAACAAGGACACCAAAGCTCAAGGAGGGGAATGGGTGGAATTGCTCAGAAGTGTCATGGGCTTGATTGATATTCTCATCACCCATTCTCTGACACTCAGTGTAACCTGTCCTCATCACTGTGATGAATCCATGCTCACATCTTACTTACAACCTCATCATTCTTAAGTGCCTGTGTGTGCTCATTGTTGTAGGAGTCTTTTGCTTTGACTAGGACTGCACCTAGGAGGCACAGGGTCTCAAGTAAGTAATTTTTTGTAGGCCCTTTATCTACATAAACAACTTGATTAAAAATGTATTATACAATTCATGGGCCCATGTGAAAGATGATGGCTTATCAGTGAATATTTAGAATACAAATACAATGGTTAGTGAAGTAGTACTTACATATTTGTTTATTATGCAACCAGTGCACATGGAACCTGCCATGACATTTGTCCTGGAAGTTTTCTGAGGAGTGGTGCTTAAGACGTACAGTTTTGATATCTTGCATTTTTGAAAATGCCATTATTAAGCTCACACTTGATTGGTAATTTGCCTAGGAATAGAATCCTGGACGGGAAATAAACTTCCTTCAGAATTTTGAAGATGTTCTTGTTAGTGAAAGTATAGGCTAAGCTCCATAACAAAGAAGCCCCACAATACAGTGACTTAAACATCTGATTGGTAGTTCCTATGTCATCTCTTCTAATTTCCGGCTCTTTTCCAGTACTTCCTTGAAGATTTCCTCGACTTCTGCTCCACTCTTCTATTGAATTAAAATTTTTCTGCTATTGAATCTTTTTTGTCTTGGTCTTTGTTACTTTCAGAAAACACTTTGTTAGATGTTAAATCTCTAATATTTCTGAACATAGTAATTACAGTTAAAAAAAAAACTATTTCTGCACTGTTCCTCTTTTCCTGAGCCCCTTTCTTTTTTCAGATGTCTCAAACATTTGGTTTTCTCCCCATAGTTAAGAGGGAGGCACTAAATTTCATAAGTACAAATTGTACTTACAAAATAGTCACAAGGATGTAAAGTACAGATTGGGGAACATAGTCAATAATGTTGTAATAACTCTGTATGGTGTCATGTGGGTACTGGACTTACAGGGGGATCACTCTGTAAGTTACATAAATAAATGTCTAACCACTATGCTGAACACCTGAAGCTAATATAATATTGAATGTCAACTGTAATTGAAAAAAAATTTTAAAGAGGCACTAAATAAGGTGGTTGTGCCCATTGGGGGCCAGTTTTCAAAGAAACAGGTAGAGATCTGGCCATTGGGGATGGCAGCCTCAGCATTGGTATCTTTAGGTCTTTCCTATTGTGTTGTTTGGTTTCTCCAGAGACTGACATTCCATTGTCCTGTTTGGGGTATAAAAGCCTGACCATCAGCATTCTTGGTAGCACTTGGAGACAGAGAACTGGGAAATTACTATTTAGTGTGTGTTGGCTTTTACTTACATTTTCTGCTTTCAATGGGACACATCCACCTGATGTCCCAAGTCCAGAGTCCCCTTGCTCTGTCAGAGGATAAATTTTTAGGCTTTTATTAGTGAGGAGGGAGAATTGCCTTAGTGGGTTGGCAAAGGAATATGGGGCTGTTTGCTTTTCGGTCATTTTCACTGTGTTCAGTCTCACTTGCACCCCTACCTTCAGGAATCATTGGCTCCAATACCTGAGCCTTTCTGCAGATTTCTGCCCATTCCTTTGAAAAGACTCTCTGCTGCCTTGGCTTTCACAACTCAACTGGGGAGAGGGGCTGGCCTGCTGTCAGGGTTGCAGTCTATTTTTACTGAAGTTGGAAGTGGTTGGATGTGCTGCTGGTGAAGTACATGGAAAGAAGGAATATAGGGTGTGATTGCTCCATATTCACCTTGGATGGCTTCCATGTGGCTATCACACCTCAGAGCATTGGTTTTGTTTCCTTCTGAGGGAGAAAGATAGTCCTCTATGTGTATGCCTGCTGGTGGTCCGGGCCACAGTTTCCCCTTTTCATTTAATCTAGTATGATTTCTATTTTAAGCAAGTGTTTATTTACTTATTATTTTTAGTTCTCTCTTTCTGTCCCAGCAAGCATTCACTTTTTAGTTTAGGAGCATAGTTATTTGTTTATAATATACTTCCTATTGTTTCTACGGTTGGAGTTTGGTATAGGAGGATATCCTCCAGTATCTATCAGTCCAACATCTTGTAATCATTACTGGATATTTATTCTATATCAAATTCCTTTGTATTGGTGACTGAAAAGATATTTTAAGTCTTGTCATTCTCAAACTGTCTATCAAAGAAGCAAAAAGTAATTGAGCCTATTTCACCAGTTTATTAAAAATTCAGTTACACTCCTCACAATATTTAGATTAAACAAACTATTCCTCCATCCTGACTATTAGTATATATTCTTGTTCCTTTTCCAGGGTTCTTCTTCCATGATGATAGCTATGATAGTTAACAGTTCTATAGTTCTTACTTCGGGCCAGACATTCTTCTAAGTGCTTTTTACATATATTAACTTATAATAACTCCAGACTTCTCAGGGAAGTTTATTAAGTTTAATGGGTTAGTAATTGTTATTATTACCTTGAGGAGAACAAAATCTGAGAACCCACTTCATCTTCCAGAAATGCCTTTTTTTTTTTGCTTTTAATTCACATGTGGTATTGCCGGTGAATCTCAGGGAGCCTGATTATTTTGCTCCTTGTCTCCTGATTAATTATTCAATAAAATCTGACCAATGAGGGTGTTACAGCATCTTGGACAGTGGCTGGCCAGGAGGTGGATGCATGGCCCAGTATGAACTAATGAAGAGTCAAAGAAGCTCTGCTGGAACTTTGATGAAAATAGAGAGAATGAAGTCTTTGTGTTTCCATCCTGGCTGCCAAGCTTGTCAGCTACAGGCATACCTCATTTCATTGCACTTCAGTTTATTGTGCTTCACAGATGTTATGGTTTTTTGCAAATTGAAAACATTACTCCCCCCAGCAAAAGGATTGTAACTCTCTTTATTGCAGCTTGTGGTGGTCTGGAACCACACCTGCAATATCTCTGAGGTATGCCTACATAGACCTGTTGACTCTAATGCCTGCATGTGGAGGAAGGTTATCAGAGAATAAAGCCAACATAGAAGAAAGCAAAGCTGTGTCATGGAGCGAGAGAGAGGGACTGAGTCCTGATGATATTGTTGGAACCCTTTGGCCCAGCCATACCTGAGGTCACACAACTCCTGACTTTTTAAATTATCAGGGCCAATAAATGTCTTTTCTTTCTAAAAAGCCACTTTGAGTAGATTTTCTGTTACATGTGAATAAAAAGTCATGAGTTACACAAGGGGCAAGGCAGTATATTTTGCAACAACATGGAGGCTGTTATGCTAAGGAAAATAAGAGAAATACAAGTACCATATGATCTCACTGATATGTGATATCTAATGAACAAAATAAACTAACAAGCAAAATAAAACCAGGGCATGGATACATGGAACAGACTGACAGCTGCCAAAGGGGAGGAGCGTTGGGGGGGCTGGATGAAAGAATGTGAAGGGATTAAGCAAAAAGAAAACATATAAATCACACATAAACACAGACAACAGTGTGGTGATAGCCAGAGGGAAAAAGGGGTGGGGGTAGGTAGAGGTGGGCAAAAGCAGGTAAAATGGGGACGGAAAGAGGCTTTGCTTGGGGCGATGGGCACATAATGTAGTGTGCAGATGATGTTTTGTTCAGTTTTACAGTCAAAACCTGTATGGTTTTATAGACCAATGTCACCCCAATAAATTCAATTAAAAAATAAAAATAAAATAATTCAGAGCAGCCAATAAATGTCTTTTCTTTTTAAAAAGCCACTTTGAATTGATTTTCTATTACACGTGAATGAAGAATCATGAATAAGGCAAGGGGTAAAGCAATGGCACCGTCTTTAGGATGGAGCACCTGGCCACCTGTTGTCTGGGTCCAAGAGAGTGACTTAAAACGACGTGCCAACCTGTGAGCAACGTTCTCCCAGGCAGTCCAGGATCTGTGTGGGTTTAGATGTGGAGTGAATTTCTCACTCTCTTCCTTGGATCCCTCTCTAGAGGGTACTTGTCTCTTAATTGCTGGAAATTTCCCTCAGGGGTGGGAACTTGGCATCTCCTGACTTTTTTCTATTTCTAGTACCCCTCTGGGTCAACCAGTTTAAAGGGAACTGCATTTGAGTATGTGTGGGAAGATTGCCCGGTGATTGGCTTCATCTTTTCACTTTGACTCACTATTTAATATTTTTCCCCTTATGTAGTCAGGATTGTTTTCAGGAGAATTTTTTATTTTGAGGTCAAGTTTTGTGTTGGTGCCAGTGTATGAAGCATAGAGGGGTAGCAAGACTGTTCTGTCCACCAGTTCTCCTAGAGGAACTACTTTAAGTAGGTCACATCAGTTTGGCTTCCCCTACTCAATTTGTATTTGTTCACAGATAATATTCCCAATCTTTCCATCACTAATAGGGAGCACCTGTCCACGGCCAGCTCACTTCCATTAACTTTATCATACTACTCACCTTTTCCATAGTTCCTGACTTCTGGAAGTGTTTCTGTGAGCAGTGGCAATAGTTAACCAACATGTTTTGGGGGGTGCGTTTGGGTGCAGCTGTCTAAAGCTCCCTTCCACAAATCCACTCTACAGCGTTAATCTGTGAGCAGTTGTGGTCTCCATCAAAATGTAAAGCCAGTGACATCATTAAGGTTTCATCAAAGTGTGTTCCAGAAATGTCACAATTCCTGCTCAGGCCACAGTGTCAACAACATTAAAAAAAAAAAAAAAAAGATTTAGTGATTTATTTGACAAAGGAATAGGTTTTATTAAACTTTAAATTTTAGAATAGTTTTAGACTTACAGGAAAATTGCAAAGATAGTACAGAGTATTTATAACCAATATTTTGAAATTTGTTTGAAAATTTTTAGGTTAGGGTTTTCTGTGGCGTTATGTAGTAGTGACCCTCTCTTCTGTATACTGACTGGCCAAGCAGAATATTTCAGGCTACACCTCAGGCTTTCTTGTAATCTGAGTGGATTATATCAAGAAAATGATATTGAAGGATCATTTCCCACTCATTGTATTTGTGTTGTGCAGTTATGGTCACTTTCTGATTTCTGGTGGGATATGCTACTACTGGTTAGCGAAGTAATTAATCAACACAAATGGGCCTTGATGGTCCCACTGAACAGTCTTTGAGGACATTACGAGGGTATGCAATTTGTGAATATTACTTCGGAAGGTATATACAAAGTGTCAATGTTAGCAAGATTTTTGCATATGTATTGAGTATTACAAGTAGACTTGACTTGCTCAGTTATTTTATGCCCAAATGGCCAAGGAAGCCATATTTTATAACAAATGTACAATTAAGTATTTTACAGTTTATTAAAATATTATTTTCTTATTCATAAAACATGATTTGATGATTTTTTGTTTTATTAAGAAGTGATTTTTAAATCAACTTTAGTGAGGTACAGTTTATGTACAATACAGTACATTCATTTTAAATGTACATTCCCATGAGTTTTGACAGATTTGTATATTCTTATATATGGAAATTTTTCATTGCCCCAAAATGTTCCTTTGTTCCCCATATCAGTCAAACTCCCTGACCCCAGGCAATGATGGGTTTGCTTTCTCTCACCATAGGTTAGAATTGTCTTTTCTAGAGTTATATATAAATGGAATTATGTATCATATGCTCTTTTTGCGTCTAGTTTTATCCACTCGACATAATGTCTGTGATTTATCCATGTTATTATGGGTATGAGCGGTTCATTTCTTTTAAAAGCTTTTTTTGAAATATTTATAGATTCTCAGGAAATTGCAAAGATAGGACAAAGAGGTCCCATGCACACCTTAATATTAACTGTAGTACAGTATCTAAACCAGGAAATCGACAGGGGTACAAAGATTGTGTATCATTCAGTGCCCTAGCCCATGTAGATTTGTCATCTCACATTGCAAGTAAGATACAGAACTATTGCATTAACACAAAGGTGTTCCTGGTTTCACATTCTTTCTCCTCCCTTCACCATACCTAACCCCTGGCAATTACTTCTTCTCCATCTCCATAATTTTGTCATTTCTAGAATGTTATATAAATGGAATCATGCAACTTGTGACCTTTGAGATTGGCTTTTTTCCCCTCTCAGCATGGTGCTCTTGCTTATAGTTGAGTCATGTTTTTAAATCCACTCTGCCAATCGACTTGGCCTCATCTGACTCTGGGCAAGAAGGGAGAGTAGCACCTTCTTAGGGCTGGGTGGGATGGAAGTCTAGGATCCCCATGTGGTCTCCCCCAACATTTTGGTAGGGAGACCTCAGCAACACCAAGTGGGGATGAAAGTCCCAGATCTCCACCCAATCTTCTTGATACCACCCCAGGAGGAGGATGTCAGAGGTGCCTTGTTACAGCCAGGCAAGAATGGAAGTCTAAGCTCCCCATTCAGCGTTTGCTCATGTGGGTGGTGACAGGGCTGTGGTTCTTTCTGTGATGTTTGGCTTGGATAGAGCGATTATGCCTAAAAGTTTTCTGTCTTGCTAGTTGGCCCATTTCTTCTTCCTTTGGCCAGAGAGCTTTCTTGGGGATTTTTTTTTTTTTGGTTTGTGCCCTTTGGGGTTTCCAGATTGACAGCTTCTCCAGCATCCAGACCCAGATATATGAGCAAAAAAGAAAACCCAGGGAACTCATTGCCATGTTATTCCTGAGGTCCCAAGGTCCCTAGCTTGTCTGTCTTCTCATCTCTACCTTCAGCCTTCTTATGTTTGTCTTATACATAATGTTCATGGGTTTAGCTGTATTTAGTGGGAAGTATATGGAGGAGTGTATCCATCTCCTCTTTGGTTCATTCCTTTTTTTTGTCTAGTAATACTTCATTGTATAGAAATACCACAATTTATTTATCCACTTATCTGTTGATGCACATTTGGATTGTTTCCAATTTGGGGCTTTATGAATAATGCTGCCTTGAACAGGATTCACTACTTCTATGAACAATTATCAAGTTTTTGTGTGGACATGTGTTTTCATTTCTCTTGGGTAAGCACTTAGAAGTGGAATTGCTGAGTCATATGGTAATTATACCTTTAACTTAATAAGAAATCATCAAACTATTTTCCAAAGTAGTTGTACCATTTTACTTTTTTTTTTTTCAATTTTAAAGCAGTCACTGTTTATTAACTGACCAGATTACAAAAATGACCATGGTAGATACCTAAGTTCATACTCCTAATAAGCATATTGATCTGGTCTTCCCTGTTACCAGCATCTCCACCTTCTACAAAATGATTGGTCTTTTTTTCATTCCACCTCATAGAGAAGATAATTTGAAGGGCTATAGGAAGTTGTTTGCTTCTTTTAAGCATTTTCCAACAGTACTGATCTCATGAATCAAATCCTCCATGCAGATGATGCCATTATTTACCAAGAGATCAAACAATCAATTCATTGTCTGTCAAGGCAATTTGTTTTTTGTTGATTTTGCCATAACCAAGCTTGTAGATCAATTCATTTACTGACTTCAGGTTTGGGTACCTCCATGCACATATGGTTCCACAGTACTGAGCATGTTAATTGAAGCCTTGTTGAGCTTAACAAAGGTGTCATTGAAGATCTGGCAAAGGCGAAGAAGCTGCAGCACCTTTTGGACCTTTGAGCTCATATCATTGATGCCTCTGATCCTAATGACAAATGCCAATTTGGGTTCTGCAGGTACATAGAAGTTGCCAGCTTTTCTTGTCATTCTTGCCATCTGAATCTCAGTTCTGTACATCTGCCTATATTCCTTTTGATAGTCTTTAGCTTCTTCATATATAAGCTTCCTCCTTGCCTTTTGAAGCATCTTTTGGGTAAACTTCTTTCTCAGGCGCTTGATCATCAGCTCTGTGAAATTCCTCCACTTTTTCTTAAGGGCTCTGGCACAGCAGGGACCCTCTCCTCTTCTCTTCAGCACCCTCCATGGTTCCAGCTGGAAAAGGGCCCATTTTATGTTCCAATCAGCAATGTTCTAGTTTTTCTCCATCCTTGTCAACACTGGGTATCGACAGTCTTTTAAGTCTTAGTCATTCTAGTTTTAATTTGCATTTCCCTGGTGACCGATGATGTTGAACATCTTTTCATGTGCTAATTTGCCATTCATAGATCTTCTGTGTAATGTGTCTATTAAAATATTTGACCTATTTTGTTTTGGGGGGCACTGTTTGCTTTCTTACTGTAGAGTTGTAGAAGTTCTTTTTACTTTTGAGATACAATTTTTTTAATTTGATGCTATGTGCTTTACTAATATTTTTTCCCTGTCTGTGGTTTCTCTTTTCAGTGTCTTTTGGTGAGAATTGTTGCTAATCTCTCAGTGGCCTTACCATCCTGTGTTTGGCCTCTCAACTTTTTCATTTCCTGTGTAACCAATTTCCTTTATTTGGTTCAAAAAACCCACGGTGGTGTGTGTTTTCCTGATTACACCCAGATTAGTACAAGTAAGGAGTTTATTACCCTTAGTCTAACCTGAGTGACTTGTGGAATGGGGTTACATGTCATAAATTGACAGCATTGGCAACAGGGGCTCTAAGAGGGTAAATTCCTTTCGAAGGAGGAGTAAGCATTGCAGGTCTCCTCCTTGGTTACACAGAAAGGGAGCATACAAAAAGGTAACATCTATGGGTGGTAGAATTTTGGATGATTTTAATATTATTTTTTCTTCCTTTACGTTTATTGAAATTACCTACATTTTCTACAGTTGCCATGGATTGTTTTGTCATGAACAAAAATTGCTGGCATGCCATATTTAGCAAGCAAAGAAAATGGTGAACATGTTGTCCAAAATAAGGTATATACGGAAGTGGCTAACCCCCATAAAAGTACTTTGGCCTCCAAATTATTTCAGCTTTACTGAGGTATAATTGACAAATAAAACTGTAACATATTTAAAGTGTATACCATAATGATTTGATATACATTTTTACATTGTGAAAGGGTTCCCAGAATCAAGTTAACATACCCATCACCTCACATAGTTCCCTTTATTTTTTGTGTGACATTTAAGTTCTGCTCTTTTAGCAAATTTTAATTATACAATGCAGTATTATCATCTATAGTAACCATGTTATATATTAGATCCTCAGACCTTATTCATCTTACAACTGAAAATGTGTGCCCTTTTACCAACTTCTCCCCATTTGTCTCAACCTCCAGCTCCTGACAGCTACCATTCCATTGTCTCTTTCTCTGAGTTCAACTTAAAAAATTGTTTTGATTCCACATATATAAGTGATACCATGCAGTATTTGTCCTTGTGTGTTTTCTCAAATCTTTTAAATGGAAATAAATTAGAGTCATTCATTATAATATTGTATAAGAAGATCTAAAAGAGTAATGAGAGATCACTTGTGAGATTTATATAAAATGCTTATACTTTTCTGTGTGTTTGACATAGTTCATAATATTGTTTAATAACTGAAAAAAAGCTGGTGTGATGACCATAAAAAGGGAAAATGGCTCAGTTGTTGAGGTCTTCATATAATCACTCAAAATCACAAATGGGCAAGTTTCTAGTGATGGGTGGAAAACCACGTTGGTTCATACAGGTGTGTTGACATTTAACAGGTGGCTCATGAGATTCTTTATAGGAACTGGAGATATTTTTAGGTGTTTAATGAGTTAATCAAATAGTTTTAGGAGTTTTGGAAAATTTATTGACTGAAAGATTTAAAGGGATATTAAAATAGCTGGGGCATGGATTAGAATTTTGAGAAAACAAGTGAAAAACTAAAGAAGTAGGAGAGGGGAGATAAACAGAATGCAAGCTTAAAATAAAACTGCAAAGATGGAGACCGAGAAATCATTGGAGATAAAATAAACTATTGAAAATGAGAACAAAAATATTAGAGCAAAAAATGATCCAATACTGGATTTGGATAATTAACAAGCAGTTTTTGCAGAAGGGCCTAAAACAGGAAATAGGCATTGCAAGTGAGAACACAGCACAGGCCTGCTTCTATTACACAAACAATCCAATATAAACTGGTACAAAGTGCCTTGAAGAGTCAAGAGAAGACAGTTTCCTGGATATTTAACTGTTTTGATGACCATCAGTGAGTCACAGGAAGACTTGATTTCCACCTTACGCCTGCCAGAACCTCTACTTAATCCGGGTTGACTAGCTCTCTCAAGTGTTTGTTTATTTATTGGGCTCAAGAAGTATTTCATGTGAGAAGAATAAAATTGTTAATTTTGTCTGAAGTGAAACATATGAATAAATAAATGCTTTAGCATTTTATTATGAATTAGTATGACCTCAGTGTTATGTGTTTAATGCTATCATTTATGAACGCAGAACAAAGCACCAAGTTGGTTAGACCTGTTTGTCTTTACCACCCACACTGGCAACAGAATCTATGATGAAGGAGCATCTCTGGGTGCTCTCCCTCCTGGGAGCTCATCCACACCTTTCTTTTTCAGGTGTACTTTTCCCCCCTAAGTCCTAAGGGTCCCCATGAAGCTTACAACCAGGAGAGCAATGGGCAGCAGAAGCTTGTCCTGGGCTAACTCCCTGTCGCCAAAGCCCCCTTTTCTCTGACTTCCCAGTGAGTCAAAGCAGCCCTGCCCAGATTCTCTCCTGTTGCTGCTGCTATCCTAAATCCTTTCCTGCTTCACTGTCCCTAGGACAGTGTTATATATATTTTTGTTATATATATTTACACACATACATATTTATACATATTATATATGTTTACATTTTTATTGTGATAAATATATAAAACATAAAATTTATGACTTTAACCATTTTAAGCATACAATTCAGTGGCATCAAGTATATTAATATTGTTGTGTAGCCATCACCACTATCCATTTCCAGAACTTTTTAATCACTCCAAAGGGACACTGCATCATTAAACAATAATTCCCCATTCCCTCCTCTAGGGAGAATTCCCTCTATTACCTCTTCTAGGTTCCTCTTATCAGTGGAATCATACAACGTTTGTTCTCTTGGGCCTGGTTTCTTTCATGGAGTGTAATGTTTTCAAGATTCATCCATGCTGTAGCATGTAGCAGAATTTCATTCCTTTTTGTGGCTTAGAAATACTCCATTATATGGATATACCCCTTTTTGCCTATCCATTCATCATTTATGGACACCTGGGTTAATTCCATCTTTTGGCTATTGGGAAAAATGATACTGCAAACATTGCTGTAAAAGTGATCTGTTTGAGTCTCTGCTTCATTTCCTTTGGGTATACACACATGCACATCTTAAAATATATTTTTCAATTAAAAATTGTCAACCCTTTAAAAAACTTATATGTTTTTGTTTTAACTCAACGTGTCAATCCTTGATGTCAACTGGAGCATTTAGACCATTTACACTTAATGGAATTATTGATACATTTTGCTTTGTATACATCCTCTAATTTTTGCTTTCAGTTTGTCCTTCCCATTCTGTCAAGTTTCCTCTATCCTTCGTTACTTTCTTTTGAATTGGTTATCGTTTGTTAGATGTATATTAGACCCTCTCACTGCTTGTCTCTTTTGTCTTATATTTTTCATCTCCTTGTTTCCTTTGATTGTATCCGTACTGATTACTACTGTTTTATTTTCTACTAATTCTCTCCTAAACTGTGTCTAACCTGCTGTCAGAACTATTTACTGAGTTTTAATATCTTGTATTTTAAAATATGGTATATTTGTTTTACTTAGTTGTTTTTCAAATCTACTAGGTTACATGATATATGTGGGTTAGGCCTCTTTCTTTATGTTTCTTAAGCAAACAAACCAAACTGCAGTTTAGAACAATATTCTATAAAGGGTTTGAGAGTATTGGAATGAAAATTCCAAACAAGGAATTATTTACACCTGTTTCTAGGTGTGGCCACCTGTAGAACCCTCAGGTCATCTTCAAGAGCTCGGCAGTGAAGAAGACTTGATTTGGGGTGGTGAACACACAATGCAATATACAGATGATGTATTAGAGAATTGGACAACTGAAACCTGTATAATTTTATTAACCAATGTTGCCCCAATAAATTCAATAAAAAGAGATCACTAGTAAATTCGTCTCTGCCTTCTTCCCAGTCAACATGCACCTCAAAGAGACCATGCTATTCTTATCACAATGCAAGTGTCCACCAGTACATCTGTCTTGTCTGGAATCTGGGTCTTGACAATTACAGGCTCTGAGAGAAAGGAATCTCCCTTGATTCCAAATGCTGCATGCCAATAACATTTTCTGCTAGATTTACCTTTTCCTAAGAGACACTTCGCTAAACTCTTTCCTTAAATTATCTCACTTAATTTTCACAACAAACCCATGAGGTTATTATGTTATCTCCTTTTGCCAGATGAAGAAATAGATGCTCAGAGAGTTTAAGCCAGTTGCCATGGTGGCACAGCTAGTGAGTGATGGGAGAGCCTTGAACACTGCTCTGTCTGATGTCCATACCTAAGCACTTTTCCTTTCTCTACCTTCTACAGGATCTTTAGTCACCCTGAGGTTTTACAGTCCAAATTAGGCTGATTACATACCTGAACTGGAGATAATAAGAACATCAGTGGTTGCCTGGGCTTGGGGAGAGGAGCTATAATAGGTGGAGCACAGGTTTTTAGGGCAGTGAAAATACACTGTATGATACCGTAATGATGGATACATGACATTATACATTTGCCCATCTTCATAGAATGAATAATTCCAAGAGAGAATTGTAATGCAAATTATGGACTTTGGGGGCCAGATGGGGTACTCATAGGACAGATAGATCCAGCATCCAGGTCCTGGACTCTGTCTCAGTCCAGAGCAGGCAGCTCCTCTTCAGCATAGCCTAGATGAGCAATACTCCTTGATATATTGTACTATGGTCCCAGGGCCACTTGGGATGCAGAGAAGAGGGATCTCAAGCTGCTGGAAACTTCTAACCCCTGCCCTCCATGTTCTCTGTAGTTGCCTCCTTAGAGAGCCAGGTTCCACCTTTCACCTGTTACTACTTGTGTGCAGTTGGTATCTGGGGTCAGTAATGTCCCGTCCTTCTTTTACCCCATCTCTCCTGCATCCTGCATCCCTGCCTTAGAGTTGCAGAAGGCTGAACAAAGAGAACTGGAATACAAACTTTTCAGGACACTGCTGAGCAAGGAAACTGGGTCTTCCTCACTGCTGAGCAAGGCCCAGGGGCCAGTGCTCCTCTATTCACCCAGATACACAGAGATCCAGGGATCTTCATGCACTAGGCTTACTCCTCTGATGGGCCTCTGCCTCACTGCTGCCTCCCCATGGCTTCATTTTGGGATTCCTAAGGCTCAAGGAGACCAGCCTGTGACCCGGCTAGGCTGATACACACAGAACTTGGGAAACAGGGAAATGGTAAAGGGATCTGCCTCCAGCCCTTAGCAGACCTAAGCCACCCTATACCATTGTAGTTACACCTGCTGCCCTGCTTCACACAGGTCTTCAAACACAGCAGCCCCTTCAATAAAGGTTTGAAATGAAATCCTAATCATTGAAAGCCTGGGTTGTTTGGGGGAAGGAGGCAGAAGCAAAACCATTTCAAGTTCTGGGGAAGGAAAATGTGACTCCTCTTACAAGAATGTTAAGGTGCAGTTTGAATTCTGGCCAAGATGGAGGTGTAGGTGGACATACTGTGCCTCCTCTCACAACCAAAATTAAGGACAACAAAAATTTAGAACCAGAAAAAAACAATCAGAACAGATAGAAAATTGAATTGTACGGAGGTCCGACAACGATTCACCCAGACCGGTAAGAGGGGTGTAGTTGGCAGCCAGTGGAGAGGGATCATGGCAGGAAAAAGCTGTGGCTAGTGGTCCCAGACACACAGGCAGTGGTCGGCACACCCCAGGCGCACAGGCGGTGGTTACCAGGCACAGGGAGGCAACAAGCAGACCAAGTGAGGCATACAAGGTGGCTATCTGCAGTCACACATTCGCGTGAAGATAACCAGGTGAAAACAGGCAGTAAGACAGACTGTGCAACCCAGGGCCACAGTGCTGGGAAATAAAGCGTAAAAGCACCAATTGAAACCACTTGTGGGGGTTGAAGTGCCAGTAGAGACTCCCAGCCTCACAGGAGAGTTTGTTGGAGAGACCTACAGGGTCCTAGAACCTACACAAGCCCACCCACACAGAAATCAGCACCAGAAGGGCCCAATTTGCTTGGGGAAAGTGGCAGAGGGGACTGGAATCCGAGAGAGAGAGAGAGAGAGAGAGAGAGAGCGAGCGCGCGAGAGCGAGAGAGAGAGAAGCAAGCATCAATGTTCCCTCTCGGATCCCACCCCCACATACAGCCTCACAACCTAGTGACTGGGCTGCCCCGCCCTGGGGAACACCTAAGGCTCTGCCCCCTACAACGTAACAGCCACCACCAGACCCCCCTCCCCCCCAAAAAAATGCCTCAAACGGGAGAACAGATCAAAGTCCCAGAGCCAATTCATCCAAGCAACCAAGAGATAGCCAACTTATCAGATGCACAGTTCAAAGCACTGGTGATCAGGATGCTCACAGAATTGGTTGATTTTGGTCACAAATTAGATGAACAAATGAAGGCTACAATAAGTGAAATGAAGGAAAACACACAGGGAACCAATAGTGATGGGAGGAAAACTGGGAGTCAAATCAATGGAGTGGACCAGAAGGAAGAAAGAAACAACCAAACAGAAAAGAATGAAGAAATAAGAATTTATAAAAATGAGGAGAGGCTTAGGAACCTCCAGGACATCTTTAAATATCCCAACATCTGAATTGTAGGGGTACCAGAAGGGGAAGAGAAGGAACAACAAGTGGAAAAGTTATCTGAACAAATAATAAAGGAGAACTTCCCCAATCTGGCAAAGGAAATAGACTTCCAGGAAGTCCAGGAAGCTCAGAGAGTCCCAAAGAAGTTGGACCCAAGGAGGAACACACCAAGGCACATCATAATTACATTAGCCAAGATTAAAATGAAGGAGAAAGTTCTAGAAGCAGCAAGGGATAAGGGAACAGTCACCTACAAAGGAGTTCCCATCAGACTGTCAGCTGATTTCTCAAAAGAGACCTTGCAGGCAAGAAGGGGCTGGAAAGAAGTATTCCAAGTCATGAAAGTCAAGGACTTACATCCAAGATTGCTCTATCCAGCGAAGCTGTCATTTAGAATGGAAGGGCAGATAAAGTGCTTCTCAGATAAGGTCAAGTTAAAGGAGTTCATCATCACCAAGCCCTTGTTATATGAAATGTTAAAGGGACTTATCTAAGAAAAAGAAGATAAAAAATAGGACAGTAAAAAGACAGCAAACTCACAGATATTAACAACCACACCTAAAACAAAAGCAAACTAAGCAAACAGCTAGAACAGGAGCAGAAACACAGAAATGGAGATCACATGAAGGGTTAGCAACAGGGGAGTGGGAGGAAGAGAGAGGGGGAAAATGTACAGAGACTAAGTAGCATAGACAGTGGGTAGAAAATAGACAGGGAAAGAGCAAGAATAGTGTGGGAAAAGTAGAAGCTAAAGAGCTTATGACACACGGACATGAACTAAAGGGGGGAATGTGGGTGGGAGGGGGTGTGCAGGGTGGAGGGGAATGATGGGGGAGAAATGGGACAATTGTAATAGCATAATCAATAGAATATATTTTTAAAAAAAGAATGTTAAGGTGCAGTTTGGGCACAGAATATCTCCAGGCTGAGAGAATTCAGAGCAAAGGGAAGGGTCCATTAAACAAGTTTGGTAGAACTTCATTAATGGGTGATGACATAACGGGATTTGAATTGACAGGAAAGAAAGGGCAGATATTCTTATGGGTGTTTGGGTGACTGGGTTAGCACAATTGGAAATGAGAAGTTGACACCAGGTGGGTCAGGCAGAAGGGAGCCAATTTTCACTTTCTCTCCTCTTCCCACTGTTCTTCCCCTTCGCACTGGGCAGATATATCTTTGTCATCCTTTTTCATTTACTATTGCATCAGAAGCATTTTCCATGTTGTTGATATGTTTTCTCGATAAACTTTTATTGTAGAATAATACTATACTCATGTTTATTCCCAGTTTGTCATTTGTCTCATCAATCTCCTTTTATAAATGTTGGATTTTGAGTCATAGTTAGAAAACCTTTCATGGTCTCATTTTTACATTATAACTAATTTATTCTTTTGGAATATATCCTGGCAGGTGGTATGAGGTTTGGAATGTTTCAATTTTTTTTAAAATTTAGCAGCTGCAAATTAGTACCATGTTGATATTTTTCTCCAAATTGATTTGATTCTTGGAGAAGTAAAACATTGTTCTCTGCATTTTTTTCCTGGCTGTATTTCACCTTATGCCTGTACCTACTTTTTTGTACATTAATCTTTGGAATCTCAATAATTTTTTTGCCAACCTGCAAGTATTCTTTATATAATGTAGACAGCATTTATGTATTTATTGCAAACATTTTTCCCAGCCTATTTTTGTTATTTTATATTTATTATGTTTCACAAAATTTTAGTTTTTTATACATTAAATATTTATCTCTATGCCTCATTTAGATAGTTCCTATTGCTACATCTTCATGTCTTATAGAATCAAACTAAAATGGAGTCGCTGTGTCAGGGACCAAATGGAGACAGCTAACACAGGCACATAAAGGAAATGTAACCTAGCCTTACAGGAATGTACAACTCTTCCCAGAAATCATCAGAAGACACAAGCCAATCCTCAACTACCAAGTCTCTGGACTTCCTTGTTCTCCTGAGTCAGCTACCATGATCCAAATAAGAAAGAAACCACTTGGCAACAAATTAGCTGAAAAAGGCAAATAACTTTTCTACTTACCCTATAAAAACCGTTTTGTCTGTGAACAACTAGGAACCTTGCTCCTGTTGCCAAGTTTACCACTTGCAGGTCGAAACTCTCACAGAATAAAATCTTTCTGTTTGTTTTAATCCACATGCAGTTTGGTTTTTTTACAGTTTCATTTGCTGTTAATTACATCTAGTGAAGTGTTTGTTTCAGATGTTGTATTTATCATCTCTAGAAGTTCCATTTGGTTATTTTTATACCTTTTAATTTCTCTCCTTATTGTCTTATAATACATGTAATAGCTGTTTTAAAGTGCTTGTCTGCCAATTCCATCATCTATGTCATTCCTCATCTGTTTATACTATTTTCTTTGGGCTATGGGTCACATTTTCCTGCTGCACATTGTTAGTAATTTTTTATTAGATGCCAACTATTATGAATTTTATATTGTTGAGTAATTGGTTGCATTGTATCCCTTTACATCAGACTTTATTCTTTCAAATAGTTAATTTACTTGGAGATCTCTTTGATCTTTTTGAGACTTGTTTTTAAGCATTTTGGGGACAGAGCTAAAGTAGCTTGTGTTCAAGGCTAATTTAGTCCCACTACTGTAGGAGACTCTCCTGATGTCTTTGCTGAATGCCCCGTGTACTTAATGAGGCTTCTCCACTCTGGCTGACGGGCACTTGAAGAATTTCCACTCCTGCGTGAGCCAAGGGAATTTTTAACTTACATATCCACAAGTAATTGTTATCTTTCTGGCAACTGTTTTTCCAGCCTCATGAAATTTCACCCTTGGTCAGACTGTTCAGCCCAACTCAGGAAGACCCCGTGCAAATTGCTGGAACTCTCTCTCCATGGAGATCCCTCCTCTCTGATGTTCTGCCCCCTAGTTCTGCACTCACCTCCCTGAACTCTGATCTCTCTCCTCAATTCATTGAAGCTCTGTTTGAGATTCCCCTCCTTGTGCTGCAGCCCTGAAATTGCCTCTAGGTAGAAAGCCTGCGCAAGTATAGGGTTCATCGCACTAGTTTAGTTTCACAGCCCCGCACTCTCTATTTTTTGATGTTTGAAAATGGACACTGCAACCATTTTGTTGTCTTTAATGGCAGGAGAAGTCACATAGTAGTTACCAAATCTTCAGCTTTTTATATGCTATTTTATTTGTGAGTCTTTCTAATATGCAAATCTGAGAAAATATCCTTCTCAGAAATATAATAGCCCATCTAAGAAAAAAGAGATGGTTTAGTAATGAGAATGAAGGAGTATCTAAGAGATACTGAGAAAGGAACAGTATTAAGACATGGTCATGGTACATGGTGTGTGTGCGCGTGCACGCGCCTGCGTGAGAGACAATAACAAGACATTAAGATGATGTACGTTATAACGAAGATCACAGTGCAACTGAAAAATAAGGCTTTCAGCCAAATGAAAGAATCTTTTCCTCATCTCGAGGTAATGATATTTTATGTTTTTACAGTTTGAGTAAGGTGAAGGTATATATCCAAAGAAGACATGACAATGTTTTTAAAAAGTAACACTATATAAACAATGAGATGTTACATAAAAAGCACTGAATGCAAATAAGAAATTTTGCATTTTCATTTCTGATCTACAATTTGTTGGCTATGCATCCCTGTAGCCTATCTGAGCCTTACTTTCTTTGTTTGTTTCATGGGGAAAATATCTGTTATGCTTACCTCCCAGGAGAGGCTCAAACAAAATAAGGCAAGTGAGAGTGCTTTGTAAACCACTTGCATCATCCAGAGGTAAGATATCACTATATGGTTATTATTTTGCTTAGTAAAGATCAACAAGTGAAAGTCAGAGTAAAGCTTCAATCAAAGCCAAGTAGTTGTAATCTTGGAGGTCTTCCTGTAGAGGTGTCATTAAAGATAGAAACAATAACTAGGTGAGAAGGAACCAGTATGGGAACCAGCATAAACAAAACCTGACAGACAGAAACAAACTCTCTTTTTATGTGGGTCCCTGGGACAGTTTATTCTCCTCTGCATAAAGTAGCTGACCAACACTTTGAGAAAATTAGAGCAGAGAGTTTAAAGTCTGGAGTGGGGAGATTAGGAGTGTGCTAGGGACAGGCAAGGATACTGGCCAAGAGGGAGCTGAGAGGGATGGCTGGAGAGGGAGATAGAAATATGTGGGAGAGAAAAGTGGTTTATCACCACTATTCTTTGTCTGGAGTGGGGGTGAGTGGTAATTCTAAAAGTAATGCCAATTAATTTTAGAAATTCATGTACAACAAATGGGAAAGTCCTCGACTCTTTTTCACTTAGGAGAAGTGCCCAATCCTACAAATTTGGTGTGTGTTCTTTCATGCTGTTTTCCATTGCACACAAAACAAATGTAATACAAACTTAGAATCGTACCACATGACAATGACCTCTCTGCCATTTGCTTCTTAGTCCTTGCTCTGGTTCTCCTCCTAACAGCCCAGAATGGCTTTCTTCCCTTCTCTTCCTTAGTCCTAAGAGGAGATGTATCTCAAAGCTCAGCCCTTGGATTTCTGCTCTTCCCTCTTCATTTTTTGCTCTTGAAGATCTTCTCACAGCAGAGTGTCAAGTCTGTATTGCCTACTACCTGCTGGACATCTCTTTCTTGATCCCTCATCCATCATGTTTCGCTTGGACCTTGTCTATAGCCAAGGTCAACCCTTTATTTCAAAAATGTTACTTCTTCAAGCTTTCCAATTTTTATCATTTACAAACCCACAGAGACCTGTGCTCAGAACTCTGGTATCTTTGCCTTTTGTCTCTCATTAACATCCAGGACCAAATGTTTCTTTTCCCATAATATTTTTCACCTCTACCCCATTTTGTCGTTCTCAGTTTTCACCACCTAGACCATGACAAATAGCTCCCTCCTCTAGTCTATCTCTTATAAGTTTCCATGCCAACCTTTATTTATTCTCTTCAATAATTAAACAACAATATTTATTGTTTCCCTTCAATGTAGAATTTCTCATCTTCTTACTTATCTGCCACTGTCCCAGTTCCTCATCCAGGCAATTACACCTCTCAGTCTAGCACCAAATTATCTTTCCAGTCTCATTTCCATGACTTTTCTTTTTTTAAATATATTTTATTGATTATGCTATTACAGTTGTCCCATTTTCCCTCCTTCATTCCCCTCCACCCTACACACTCCCTCCCACCCACATTCCCCGCTTTAGTTTATGTCCATGTGTCATAAGTTCTTTAGCTTCTACATTTCCCACACTATTCTTGCCCTCCCCCTGTCTATTTTCTACCTACCTTCTATGCTACTTATTCTCTGTACCTTTTCCCCCTCTCTCCTCCTCCCAATCCCCTGTTGCTAACCCTCCATGTGATCTCCATTTCTGAGTTTCTGTTCCTGTTCTACTTGTTCGCTTAGTTTGCTTTTGTTTTAGGTGTGGTTGTTAATATCTGTGAGTTTGCTGTCTTTTTACTGTCCTATTTTTTATCTTCTTTTTCTTAGATAAGTTCCTTTAATATTTCATATAATAAGGGCTTGGTGATGATGAACGCCTTTAACTTGACCTTATCTGAGAAGCACTTTATCTGCCCTTCCATTCTAAATGAAAGCTTTGCTGGATAGAGCAATCTTGGATGTAGGTCCTTGCCTTTCATGATTTGGAGTACTTCTTTCCAGCCCCTTCTTGCCTGTGAGGTCTCTTTTGAGAAATCAGCTGACAGTCTGATGGGAACTCCTTTGTAGGTGACTGTTCCCTTATCCCTTGCTGCTTCTAGAATTCTCTCCTTCATTTTAATCTTGGCTAATTATGATGTGCCTTGGTGTGTTCCTCCTTGGGTCCACTTTCTTTGGGACTCTCTGAGCTTCCTGGACTTCCTGGAAGTCTATTTCCTTTGCCAGAATGGGGAAGTTCTCCTCTATTATTTGTTCAAGTAACTTTTCCACTTGTTGCCCTTCCTCTTCTCCTTCTGGTACCCCTATAATTCAGATGTTGGAATGTTTAAAGATATCCTGGAGGTTCCTAAGCCTCTCCTCATTTTTTTGAATTCTTGTTTCTTCATTCTTTTCTTTCTTTCTTCCTTCTGGTTCACTCCATTGATTTGAGTTCCAGTTTTCCTCCCATCACTATTGGTTCCCTGTGCATTTTCCTTCATTTCACTTAGCATAGCCTTCATTTGTTCATCTGTGACCAAAATCAACCAATTCTGTGAGCATCCTGATCACTAGTGCTTTGAACTGTGCATCTGATAGGTTGGCTCTTTGTCACTTAGTTGTATTTGCTCTGTAGCTTTGATCTGTTCTTTCTTTTGGGCAATTTTTTTTTGTCTTGACATGCCTGTTACATATGAGGGGCAGAGCCTTAGGTGTTCACCAGGGCAGGGCAACCCAGTCGCTGGGTTGTGATGCTCTATGTGGGGGTGGGGTCCAAGAGGGAACAATGGTACTTGCTCTGCTTTCTGTCAGATTTCAGTCCCTTCCACTGCTTTCCGCAAGCAAACTTGGCCTTTCTGGTGCTGATTCCCATGTGGGTGGGCTTGTGTACATTCTGGGACCCTGTGGGTCTCTCCAATGAACTCTCCTGTGAGTCTGGGAGTCTCTCCTGGCACCTCAACCCCCACAGGTGTTTTCAGTTGGTGTTTTGAAGCTTTATTTCCCTGCACTGGGACCCCAGGTTGCGAGGTCTGTCTCGCTCCCCAGTTTCGCCTGGTTTATCTGTGTATGAATGTGGAACTGCCCAGTCAGCCAGTGGCCTTGCATGCCGCTCCCAGCTTCACAATTGCCGCCTTGCTGGGTCTGCTCATTGCCACCCCATGCCCGGGGTCTTCCAGCTACAACCTTTGTGCCCAGGGTCCACCTGCTGCCATCTGGCACACTCAGGGTTTGTCAGCTGCTACCTTGCGCGCCTGGTGCCACTGCTTTGTTTGCCTGGACCCCTCTCTGCCCTGCCGTCCAACTCCACCCCTCTTACCAGTCTGGATGAATGTGTCAATTTTTACTCCTTGGTTGTCGGACTTCCATACAGTTCAGTTTTCTGTCAGTTCTGGTTGTTATTTTGTTTCTAAATAGTTGTTGTCCTTATTTTGGTTGTGCAAGGAGGCACAGTGTGTCTACCTATGCCTCTATCCTGGCTGGAAGTCCTCCATGACTTTTCTATACCCACTCTCCATTCCAGCCCAAATAATTTTTGTTCTTTTAAAACAATGTGTATCTGCTGGATCTTTGCTCAGGCCACTAACTCAATATGAAATACTAATTTCCTTTTTTAATTAAATAATTTTATTGTTATTCTATTACAGTTGTCCCAATTTTGCCTCCTTTGCCCTCCTCCACCCATCCCTCCCTCACCTGCTCCCACAGTCAATTCCCACACTGTTGTCCATGTCCATGGGTCATTCTATATGTTCTTTGTCTAGTCCCTTCCCCTTCTTTGGACTTGTCCAAGAACTTTTCTTCCCAGGTCAAAACTCATTCAAGTCCTATCTCCTCCAAGAAGCATTTTCTTACTGCCTCCACTGTCTGTGATATTGTCCATTCCAAAGCCCACGGACATGATTATTGAAAGACTAGAGTGGTCTTTACATATTATCTCTTTAGATACATGTTTTGCCTCCCTGAGTTTCTTGCATGTAGGGACGCTGCCTTATTCCTCTGTTTGCCTTCAGTGCCTGGTACAGGGCCTGGACATCATACATGTTCAATAGATTTTATGCACAATAATTATGCTCAGGAACAGGATGGTTATGTTTATGGTTTGGAGACAAAGAAGATAAAGTTTGAGGGAGCAGGCAGGGGGAGTGTGAGAAGAGGTAAATAAAATTGTGGCAAGGGATAAAGGAAGCAGGTGGAAGGAGAAGCAGAGATGGATGTTTGGAAATGAAGGATAAGGGCCTAAGACTGAGTGAAGATCACTCTCCCTCCTGGTATTGGTAGGGCCTGGGGTTAGAGGCCCTATCTGCTTGTATGTGGTTCTGAGATGGTTGAGTGAGGGCCCAGATAGACCTCAGGCTAGGTAAAATTAGGTGGACTTCAGTTCCTCAGATCTACTTTGGCAGGCAACCAATGAATTATTTAATTTATTTCTCTCAGAGTTTAAAAAAGCCCCTGCTGGAAAGCCTGGTTGTGTGCTTCACAGAAAAATTAGGGTAAAAACTGGATTCAGCTTCCAACCAAGATTGCAGAATAAGTGATTGCTGTACTCACCTCCTCCTACAACCACATCAAAATTACAACTAAACTACAGAACAACCATCATTGAGACCTGCCTGAAGTCTTGTAGAACAGAAGTCCTATAATTAAGGATATGCAGAAGAGGCCATGTCAAGACAGGTAGGATGGGTCACAGAGGGTGGAATGGGCAAGTCCCACACCTGGTGAAAAATCAGGAGGGGTATCTCAGCTGCAGAGGTACCTGTAGGAGTTAAGGGTACTAGCCCCACACCAGCTTCCCCAGCCCTGGGTTCCAGTGCCAGAAAGAGGAGTCTTCATAACTTATGGCTATGAAAACCAGCAGGGATTGTGGCTGAGGGGATGGATGCAGAATGAGATGGAGGGCTTCTGGAGACTCAGGTGTTCCTCTTAAAAGGCCTATGCATGAACTTACTTGCTGATGGACTCACTTGCTCTGAGCTCCAGTGCTGGGTAGCAACTCAGAAAGTGCCAGGACATACAGGGAGAAACTGAATTGTATTGTCTGGTCAGGGCACAGGCTGGAGGGGCAGGTTTCTCCTAGACATACATGCTGGCAGAAACCATTGGTCCTTTGTTGAGCCAGCCTCCAGGCACAGGCAGGCTCTAAGTCAGAGTCTCTATCAACCTGGTGAACACCATCTTACCCTCTGTCCCTTACTTTAGTGATTCCTCGAGACCCCATCCAACCCAACAAGTGGGTCCTCCTAAGACACTTCCAGTGGCTTTTCCACACAAACATTCTGTCTTGGCTCATGCTGCAGACTTTCCTAAAATTTCTTAAAGTTTTACAAACCCCAAACAAGCAGCATCTGTCCTTAGCATGCCCCAATACCTCCTGCTAAGTGGTCCCAAACCCAGTACTAGTGGCAGCCAGCTTCAGTTTGCAGTTTAGCCTCTACCAGGCACCTCCAAGCCCAGCACAAGCAGCAACTATCTGCAGATCACTTTGTAGCTCATACTGGGTGGCCCCAGGTATCAGATTACCTTTGTCTGCACCAGAGCCCCTCCCAAGAGCTCCAGAACCAGCACACCTGGTGGTCAGCTTCAGACCACACCAAATACCACCCAACCATCTCTATAACACCCAAAGGATGGACTCAGCAAGCACCAGAGCCCCAGTAAAGTGAATCCTGCTCCATGGGGTCAGCCCTTGCATAACAGCTCCTCTGCTGTAGTCTTGGCCAGTCCTCATAGCCTGAGGGTCAATCCCTCCCACTGATGAACCAACAGCAATCAAGGCTCACCTACATCAGGATGTTACATGCAAATCACACAAGGGACACTTCTGGAGCAACTGGTCAGGTGACCAGGGAGACTGTGCTGCTGGGCCCACAGGACACCTACTACCTTAAGCCACTCTACCAAGACTCAGAGACATAGCAGCTCTACCTAATACATAGAAATAAACACAGGGAGGCTGCCAAAACAAGGAGACAAAGAAACATGGCCCAAATGAAAGAACAGAACAAAACTCCAGAAAAACAAAATGGAGACAAGCAATTTACCAGAGACAGAATTCAAAGCACTGGTTATTAGGATTCTCAGCAAACTTAGGGAAAGAGTAGATGAATTCAGTGAGAACTTTAACAAAGAGATGGAAAAACTAAAATGGAGGTAGAAAACAAAAAAGAACCACTCAGAAATGAAGTTATTCTTCATTACAACTTCATTACAACTTAAAGAATACATTAGAGGGAATCACAGTAGATTAGATGAAGCAGAGGATCAAATCAGCTCTTTGGAATACAGTGTAGTAGTAAACAACCAGAAAGCAAAAAGAAAAAAAAGAATCTGAAAAAAATGAGGATAGTTTAGGGGCCTTTGGGACAACATCAAGCATACCAACATTGACATGATAGGGATACCATAAGGAGAAGAGAGAGAGCAAGGAATTAAAAACTTGTTTGAAGAAATGACAGAAAATTTTCTTAACCTGGCAAAGGAAATAGATATACAAGTCCAGGAAACGCAGAAAATCCTAAACAAGATGAACCCAAAGAGGACCACACAAAGACATGTCATAATTAAATTATCTATAAGAGAACCCCCATAAGATTGTCAGCTGATTTCTCAACAGAAACTTTGCAGGCCAGAAGCATTGGCATGAAATATTCAAAGTGATGAAAAACAGTGTCCTACAACCATGACTGCTCTGCCTCGCAAAACTTTCATTTAGAATCAAAGGACAGAGAAGGAGCTTCCCAACCAAGAAAAAGCTAAACCAGTATGACAAGAAATGTTAAGGGGTATTCTTTAAAAAGAAGAAGGGAAAAAAGAGATAAAAATATGAATAATAAAATGGCAATGAATACATACCTATAAACAATTACTTTAAATGCAAGTGTATTAAAGGCACCAATCAAAAAAATAGAGTGGCTGAATGGATAAGAAAACAAAGACACTTACATATGCTGTTTATAAGAGACTTACTTCAGATTGAAAGTCACACACAGACCGAAAGTCAAGGAATGGAAAAAGATATTTCATGAAAATTGAAGCAAACAAAAAAACTGAAATGTTGCTACAAAATGAACTTTAAAACAAAGGTTACAAAAGGAGACAAAGGACCCAGCAATTTCACTTCTGAGTATTTATCTAAAGAAATGCAAAACAGTAAATAAAAAAGGCATATGCATCTATATGTTTGTTGCAGCATTATTTACAATAGCCAAGCTATGGAAGCAATTTAAGTGCCCATTAATAGAAGAGTGGATAAAGAAGTGGTTTGTACACAATGGATAATATTACTAAGCCATAAAAATAAAAATATTGCCATTTGCAATAACATAGATGGACCTAGAGGGTGTTGTACTGAGTGATATAATTGAGAGAGAGAGAAAGACAAATGCCATATGATTTCACTTATATGTGGAATCTAAAAAACAAAATAAACAAACAAGCTGAATAGAAGCAGACTTATAGATGCAAAGACCATTTTGATGGTTGCCAGATAGGGGGAAGAGGAGGGATGGGTGAAAAGGTGAAGGGATAAAGAGTACAAATTGGTAGTTACAGAACAGTTAGGGGGATGTAAAGTACAGCATAGAGAATATAGTCAGTAATATTGTATGTAGTAACTATGTATGGTGTCAGATGTGTACTAAATTTGTCAGAGTGGTCACTTTGTAAGTTACATAAATGTCTAATCACTGGGTTGTACACCTGAAATAAATATAATATTGTACATCAACTGTAACTGAAAAATAAAAAGTATTAAATTAAAAAAATAGCCCTGACTGGGTGACTCAGTTGGTTGGAGTGTTGTCCTGTACACCAGAAAATGGTGTAGGTTCAATCCCCAGTCAGGGCACATACCTAAGTTGTGGGTTAGATCCCTGGTTGGGGCACATAGAAGAGGCAACTGATTGAAGTTTCTCTTTCACATTGATGTTTCTCTCTCTCTCTCTCTCTCTCTCTCTCCCTCCCTCCCTGTCAAAAGTCAATAAACATATCCTCAGGTAAGGATTAAAAATATTATATTATGATATACATGCCTACTGTATATCTAACAACCCTCTAAGAGGTTGCTTTTCATAATTGTACAAGCTATTTACTGACTTTATAGTGTGATAGACGATTAGCTGATTATCTGTGTATCTGATGTTCAACTACAGTGGTGCCTTGAGATATTACACTAAACAAACAAACAAACAGTTTTTAATGTACCAGGAACAAAGTGTGGAACAGTTCTCTTATCTACTTCACATGGGATTTTTTTGTGGTACAATTATTTTGATCTATACTGATATCTGAACAGGAAACAGATGTAGTCTAGATGGGGCTCAGGAGGCAACTCTTGATTTCTTGTTTGGCAGTGGAAGTGTTGACTTTGAGAGCTGGACTGCAGAGACACATGGTGACTACCTCTGAATTTTTATTGACTGTCTGCCAAATATAAATACAGAGGCAAAATTCTATAATAGAAGAACAGTAATCCAGCATGGGTTCCTACTTGTGAAATGTGACTTTCTTCAAGCAGTACTTGCAATTTGATAACAATACTTATGTTTTCCTAATTAAAGATAAATTATTACTTGATTAAAAATCCAGCCCTTCACCTTTGGGAACAAAGTTTAAGAGGCACAATTGGGTGGGTTCTCAAATTTATTGTCATTTACACAAAGCTGTAGAAAACCAAGGAACTGAAGTTTTAATCATGTGAGGGTTACACAGCCTACCAATGCCTTCTTCCTTCTGCAATACTCTCTCTTCTCAGTGACGTACACAGTTTTCAGTAGTTCCTTAATTGAGGATCTCAAGTGAGATATACATATGTGTATGTATAATTAGATATACATATACATACACATATATATATATATTCCTATTTCTCCCCTTTTGAAACTGTGAAGAACAAACAACAAAGGGAATTACAAACCTAATTTTCAGTAATCTAGGAGGCAGACAACTTCAAACTCAAAGCTATGTGCAAATGTGTCCAAAAGTACTTGATTCCAAAACAGCTTCACAGAAAGCTCTGCAGGAAGAACCGATGAGCGCTCTGAGGAATAAGGAACAGTGTATAGGATCTTTTTGACTGGCAGAACTCAGAGATTACCTATTTGGAAGGTGACAAGATGGCAGTGAAATACATTGGCTGGGTCCCTTTGCAGTGCTCAGTGAAAGGTCCAAGCCCTCTTGAACTTGCTTAGGTTTGGGGAGGTATGGGTATATAAAAGCACCATATTTGAAGGAAACAATCTATCTTTCTAGAAACAGGAAATGGAACCCTTGAGCTGCACACCATAAGAAGCTATTCTTGTCCCTCCATGAACCCAGTACCAACAGGAAATTTCTGCAAATAACTTATAGGGAAAAATCAAACTCATTCAAATATAAATGTACAAAAACAATTAATACAACATTCAAATAGAGATTGTATATATTTTAAATATAAAAATAGAAAAAATAATTTCTATAAAATCAATCAGAAATATATTTTCATGAATTAGATAAAAATATGAATCTAAAGATTCTCCCATGAACTTAAAAATATGAAGTGATTGCCACTAACTAAACAAAAGCACTGCAAATTAGAAAATACAATAATTCAGTGATGATTTGACCAGACAGTAGCAGGAATGACAATGAGAATTAGTAGAACCCAGAAAAAAATAAAAGAAAAAAGCAAAATCACCACAAGAATGAAGACAAAATTAAAAGAAGTACAATGGGAGAGCTGGTGTGGCTCAGTGGATTGAGCACTGGTCTGTGAACTGAAAGATTGCCAGTTTGATTCCCTGTCAGGGCACACGCCTGGGTTGTGGGCCAGGTCCCCGGTTGTGGGGTGTGTGAGAGGCAACTGAATGCTGTTTCTCTTCTCACATATCAATGTCTCTCCTCTCTTTCTCCCTCCCTTCCCCTCTCTCTGAAAAATAAAATCTTTTTAAAAAAGTACAATGAAGAAGAGATATTACAGAAAATATAGTAATGTAGTCAACAAAAATGAGATAAGCAAACATAAATAAAGCAAGTAAGATAGGGATCAGGAGATTAACAGGACTGAGAGGTACAGAGCAAATAAAAGCTTACCAACATACACACCACTGGAGTCCCTGAAGAGGAAACCGTGGAACAATCCAAAGGAAGATAATCAGTGTTTTAAAATATAATCCAAGGAAATGCACCTTTTAAAAAAAATACTCAAATATACATTTTAAAAGAACACATCATGTTCCAGGGAAAACTGACCCAACATGTAAGCACCAAGATAGAGCCTAGTAAAGCTACTGGATTTTAAGACACAGATAGAATCATTTGGCCAACTAGACCAAGAGATCAAATCATTAGAATTCTCCACACCAGCATTCCGTGCCAGAATACACTGAGAAACAATAAAAGAAAAGAACAATATGCAAGAAAAGAAAGAATGAGTTGAGAATGTAATATCCAACCATGTTGCACTTCTAGTGTAAGAGCTACAGACAGTTTTGAACACATAAGAAATTAAAGAATGTGTTCTCATTAGCTCTTCTTGTGAAACTACCAGAGGATAAATTGCAGCCAACCCAGAGAAATTTTGGCAAAAGGACCGGTAGTAAATGTTGAATACATATGTACTACAGAATTAAGATGAAAACAACAGTGGGGATAAAGTCATGTAATACAATGTAAATGTTTTATTTTGATAAGGTGGAAATTATATAATCAATAAAATGAGATTAGGGAGAGAAGTGGGACAGCTGCGTAAACCTCAAGTAGTAAAAGTATAAGCATATTTTAAAAAGATAAATACTAAAAATTTAATATTAGTTAAAATTGGGTGGTGGAGAAATGTGAGCATTGCTCATAATAAGGAAATAATACCTAGTATCAAAATTATTCAAGATATAATATACTAGTAACTACTAGGACAAAAATACAAACCCTCCTGAATATATATAAAACTACAATGAAAAGCAAAGCAAGCTACATAGTGTGATAATTTAAATATTTCTATGGCTACATGTGTATGTATGTATGTGTGAGAGTCTAAATAGACATATGGGGCACAAAAGTAGGTTTACATTTGTAAGTATGCAAAACACAGAATTTATTCTTGTATTATTTATTAATTATAGTATTATTTATTTGTATTATAACTGTAAACCTACTTTTGTCTACCCCTGTATAGACATATAAGATTAAGATATCTATGTATATAAACAAATATAGGGACTTCAGGCCAAGATGGAGGTGTAGGTACACACACTGTGCCTCCTCACAGGGCACAACCAAAAGAAGGAAAACAACAATTTAAACACACAAAAAACCCAGGAACTGACAGAAAATTGAACCATATGAAAGTCTGACAACCAAGGAGTTAAAGAAGACACACTCATCCAGACCACATTACAACACAGCAACATGGGTTACCCCACCCAGGTGAATACCAAAGGCTCTGCCCCTCACTACCTAACAGGCACGTCAAAAAAAAAAAAATGGTCCAAATGAAAGAACAGATCAAACTTCCAGAAAAAAATACAACTAGGTGATGAAGAGATAGCCAACCTAACAGATGCACAGTTCAAAACACTGGTAATCAGGATGCTCACAGAATTGGTTGAATTTGGTTGCAAATTAGATGAAACAATGAAAGCTATGCTAAGTGAAATAAAGGAAAATGTACAGGGAACAAACAGTGATGGAGAGGAAACTGGGACTCAAATCAATGGTGTGGACCAGAAGGAAGAAAGAAAACTCCAACCAGAAAAGAATGAAGAAACAAGGATTCAAAAAAATGAGGAGAGGCTTAGGAACCTCCAGGACATCTTTAAACGTCCCAACATCTGAATTATAGGGGTTCCAGGAGAAGAGGAAGAGCAACAAGTGGAAAAGTTATTTGAACAAATAATAGAGGAGAACTTCCTCAATCTGGCAAAGGAAATAGACTTCCAGGAAGTCCAGGAAGGTCAGAGTCCCAAAGAAGTTGGACCCAAGAAGGAACACACCAAGGCACATCATAATTACATTAGCCAAGATTAAAATGAAGGAGAGAATTGTAGAAGCAGCAAGGGAGAAGGGGACAGTCACCTACAAAGGAGTGCCCATAAAACTGTCAGCTGATTTCTCAAAAGAGACCTTGCAGGCAAGAAGGGGCTGGAAAGAAGTATTCCAAGTCATGAAAGGCAAGGACCTGCATCCAAGATTGCTCTATCCAGTGAAGCTGTCATTTAGAATGGAAGGGCAGGTAAAGTGCTACCCAGATAAGGTCAACTGAAAGGAGTTCATCATTAATATGCCTTCATTATATGCAATGTTAAAGGGATTTGTCTAAGAAAAAGAAGATAAAAAATATGAACAGTAAAATGACAGCAAACTCACAATTATTAACAACTACACCTAAAACAAAAACAAAAGCAAACATCTAGAACAGGAACAGAACCATAGAAATGGAGATCACAAGGAGGATTATCAACAGAGGAGTGGGAGGGGGAGAGGGGGAAAAGGTACAGAGAATAAGTAACATAGCTGGTAGGTAGAAAATAAACAGAGGGAGGGTAAGAATAATATAGGAGATGCAGAAGCCGAAGAACTTATACGTATGACCTATGGACATGAACTAAAGGGGGTGAATGTTGGTGGGAGGGGATGTGCAGTACGGAGGGGAGTGAAGGGAGGAAAATGGGACAACTGTAATAGCATAATCAATAAAACATATTATTAAAACCCAAATATATATTAGTAAAATCATATGACAGAACCAGAGACAAATATATGTGCCAATGAATATGAGTCAACTTATACCAATTACTAGAAAATGTGTTTATATTGTCTCTAAGAAAATACTTTACTGCTGTATATAAGAAATATACCTAAAACAAAATTAATCAGAAAGGTTAAAAATAGACTTCCAGCCAAGATGGAGGCGTAGGTGGACACGCTGTGCCTCCTCTCACAACCAAGATTAAGGACAACAAAAATATAGAACAAAAAAAAAACCCCAACAGAACAGAGAGAAAATTGAATTGTACAGGAGTCTCACAACAATTCACCCAGACCCGTAAGAGGGGCAGAATCCGAGGCCGGCGGAAAGGGGTCGCAGCAGGAAAAGGTGGTGGCTGGTGGTCCTGGATGCATAGGCAGCATTCAGTACACCCCAGGCGCACAGGCGGTGGTTACCGAGCACGGGGAGGCAACAAGTAGACCAAGCGAGGCACACAAGGTGGCTGACCATGGTCACACATTCACATGTAGATAAACCAGGCAAAAACTGGCAGCAGGACGGACTGCACAGCGCAGGAACCCGGCGCCGGAAGGTGGAGCCTAGAGGCATCGATTGAAAACACTTGTGGGATTGAAGTGCTACGAGAGAATCCCAGCCTCACAGGAGAGTTTGTTGGAGAGACCCACAGGATCCTAGAACATGCAAAGGTCCACCCACATGAAAATCAGCACCAGAAGGGCCCAGTTTGCTTGGGAAAAGTGGCACAGGGGACTGGAATCCGAGAGCAGAGCAAGCGCCATTGTTCCCTCTTGGACCCCTCCCCCACATATAGCATCACTACCCAGTGGCTGGGCTGCCCCGCCCTGGGGAACACCTAAGGTTTCACCCCTCACTACAAAACAGTCGAGACCAGACAAAAATTAAAAAAAAAAAAAAAAAAAAAAAAAAACAAGGATGGCTCAAGAGGGAGAACAGACCGGGGCCCTGGAGCTAATTCATCTGAGCGACCAGGAGGTGGTCAACCTATCAGATGCAGAGCTCATAGCGCTGGTAGCCAACCTATCAGAAGCACAGTTCAAAGCTCTGGTGATTAGGAAGCTCACAGAACTGGCTGATTTTGGTGGAAAATTAGAGGAACAAATGGAGGCTACAATAAGTGAAATGAAGGAAAACACACAGGGAACCAATAGAGATGGGAGGAAAACTGGGACTTAAATCAATGGAATGGACCACAAGGAAGAAAGAAACAACCAAACAGAAAAGAATGAAGAAACAAGAATTCAAAAAAATGAGGAGAGGCTTAGGAACCTCCAGGACATCTTTAAACATCTCAACATCTGAATTATAGGGGTACCAGAAGGGGAAGAGGAAGGGCAACAAGTGGAAAAGTTATTTGAACAAATAATAGAGGAGAACTTCCCCAATCTGGCAAAGGAAATAGACTTCCAGGAAGTCCAGGAAGCTCAGAGAATGCCAAAGAAGGTGGACCCAAGGAGGAACATACCAAGGCACATCATAATTACATTAGCCAAGATTAAAATGAAGGAGAGAATTCTAGAAGCAGCAAGGGATAAGGGGACAGTTACCTACAAAGGAGTTCCCATAAGACTGTCAGCTGATTTCTCAAAAGAGACCTTGCAGGCAAGAAGGGGCTGGAAAGAAGTATTCCAAGTCATGAAAGTCAAGGACCTACATCCAAGATTGCTTTATCCAGCGAAGCTGTTATTTGGAATGGAAGGGCAGATAAAGTGAGGTCAAGTTAAAGATAAGGTCAAGTTAAAGGAGTTCATCATCACCAAGCTCTTATATGAAATGTTAAAGGGACTTATCTAAGAAAAAGGGGATAAAAAAATAGGACAGTAAAAGGACAGCAAACTCACAGATATTAACAACCACACCTAAAACAAAAGCAAACTAAGCAAACAGCTAGAACAGGAGCAGAAACACAGAAATGGAGATCACATGGAGGGTTAGCAACAGGGGAGTGGGAGGAGGAGAGGAGGGGAAAAGGTACAGCGAATAAGTAGCATAGACAGTGGGTAGACAATAGATGGGGGAAGGGCAAGAATAGTGTGGGAAAAGTAGAAGCTAAATAACGTATGATACATGGACATGAACTAAAGGGGGGAATGTGGGTCGGAGGGGGGTGTGCAGGGTGGAGGGGAATTATGGAGGAGAAATGGGACAACTGTAATAGCATAATCAATAAATATAATTTTTTAAAAATCTAGAGAAGAAATGCCCTATCACTTAACTGAATCATGTCAAATAACATCAAATCTAGATTTCATTAAGAGGCATTGTTAAAATCACATTCAGACATCAGAAAGACAAGACTCCACAACCCAATCACAAATACTGTATATGTATTACAGCTTCAAATGTTACCCCAACTTTTCAAGCTATGGGACTGTAAATCACTTGCAGTAATTGCTTAAACTTAAAATACAAAAAAAAAGTTTAAAAATAAAAGGATCGGAGGTCATGGTCTAGAGATTGAGATTTCAGTATGAGCTCATGTTTAGCTTTCTAGAGATATGATGGTTACATGTAGAACTATATATTTGTGTATATCTATGTAGGTGTTAGCCTAGAGGGGCAAGAAACAATGCCACTCCACCCCAGCAGCAGTGAGCACACCTGGTGCCCAGACTACAGTTGTATATACCATTCTCCAATAAAAAACATTAGGGCTCTTCAGGGAGGTGGCTGATTCTGGGACTGGAGCAGAAATGATACAAAATGAGCCTGGAGTGTCTTGTCATGGCAGAAAAAGGGGAACGCGTGCACACACATGCACACACACAAAACCACAGTAACTAGGGTATGTTTAAGGGATACGGGAACTTACTGAAAGTGATCTCAGTGACCAAAGTTGGAACAATTTGAAAAATAACTTAAGTAAAGTGGTATTGGGATTATATCCCAAAGTATAAAAAATGTCATGATACAATTAAATGAACAAATAAATAAATGAGGGAGAAGATACAAATTTTCATGCAGAAGGATTTCAAATAATTTATGTTGATAATCTGCCCTTAAGAAGGTGGAGCACAACACCCCACTCTTTATGTGTGTGTTGCTCCTAGTGACTTCCCTCCAATAGCACAATATGAAAAGGGGAAAAATAATAACTTTATAAAGGACAAAACTGACAAACACCACTTCAGCCAGGTGATCAGTAGTCATAAGTCATGCTGATACCTACCCTTGGTATGATGTGATAAGCATGGCATTATTTGTCTGTGATCTTTGTCCCCAAAACCCATAACTTCCATCTAGTCATGAGAGAAAACATCAGCCAAGTCCCAGTAGAGGAGCATTCTACAAGACACCTGACCAGTACTGCTTAAAGCCATCAAGGTCATCAAAAGCAAAGAAAGCCTGACAAACTATTTAGCCCTGAGGAGCCTAAGGAGACTTAATGACAACAATGGAAATCAGAAAACAGTAGAATCAGGTATTTGGCATATTGAAAGAAAGTATTAGTGAAACAAGAAATGTGAATCCAGCAGAACTCAACAAATGTTTTAAAAAATTTTTTAAATGAGGAAATTTACTTTTAAAAATCTGCTATAAAGAAAACTTCTGAGAATGTGCCAGAAGGAGGAAGAAGAGAAGGAGGAGGAAGAGGAAGAGGAAGAGGAAGAGGAAGAAGACCTTAAGATTTACTCGAGATGCAAGAATGTGGTAACATGTAGGGAAGTAAAAACAAATGTGCCAGGTTAGAGTAACTGTACTTTATAATTTGTGGGGCTTTTTCAGAGACAGGAGCTCTGATTCTTCTCTCCCACTAAATGCAGCTATAAGGGCCTAAATAGAAGGTATACAGCAGCTTTTTAAGGACCCTGATGGTAGCAGCAGCAGATGGGTGGGGGAAAGAACCAGAGTGCAAACTGGAGGAGCTTACTATATTTTTTCCCTCCAGGAACTCTTAAGCTGAGTTCAAGGCAGCCTAAAACCCAGAAGTGTTTATCAGCATGGACAGGGAAGGCTTCAGGGGAAGCTCTGGGGTCTGGCTTAAAGGGAGGGAAAGGTTTCTTGTAGAAATGATGCAGGAACCTACAGGAGCCTACACGTCTGAAGAAGGGTAAATTTCCTCTACAGTAAGAAGAGGTGTGGTCCCAAGAAGACAAGAAAAACACTCGTGGCCTTTTTCCTCTCTCTGCTCTCTTACCACGTGAATTCAGATGAGGGCACAGTTGCAGTAAATGTACAATAGAGCAGGGTAAGTTAAGCCTCAACATTCTGGCTGGAGGATCAAAAAGGGAAATGCCAGGGAACAAGGAAGCACTAAGAGTTCAAAGAGAGGGAGCTTAGGAAAGGAACCGCAAAAGGTTGTTTATAAACTCCTGAGTTCACTCCTGACTGTATGTATAAAGATCACATCACAAACAGACTACCAAAGACTTACAGAAGAGAATTAAAAGACCCTACCAAACAGGTTCCAGACTTGCCACTGGGTGGCACACACATGATTCAGATCCAAATAGCATTACAAAGGCCTGGAAAAAGAGAGCTGGTATTAAAACCACAACCTCAGAAGACTGATGGGAATTTGCTACCTGAACCCAGCCAGCTCAACTTCCAGATAAAACTAAAATATCAGCATTTTCTAACAAAATTGAGTCTCACACTGTAATATTCAAAACATCTAGAATATAATCCAACATTACTCATAATGTAAAGAACCAGGAAAATCTGAACTCACATAAGTAGAGACAATAGATGCCAATAGAGAAAATAACACAGGTATTGGGATTATTTGACAAAGATTTGAAAGGAATAATTATAAAATACTCCAACAAGTAAGGGCAAACACTGTTGAAATGAATGAAAAGATAGAAAGTATCAGGAAATAAATAAATATATAAGGAAGAACTAAAAGAACTGAAAAATATAAGCAACGTTTTTAAAAATTTACTGGATGAGTTCAGCCACAGGATGGAGATGACAAAGGAAAGATTCAGTGAACTCAAATATAAATGATAGAAAGTAAGCAAAAATATAGAGGAACAAAGATTGGAAAAAAGTGAACAAGCCTCAAGGATGTGTAGAACAACACCAAAAGGTCTAACATTAATGACATCAGAGTCCAAGGACAGGAAAGGAGTGTGGTGCAGAAAACAAATTTTAAGAAATAATGGCTTAAAACTCATCAAATTCTTTAAAAGACAAAGGCTTGCAGATTCAAAGAGCTTAGCAAATCACCAACAGTTTAAAACAAACAAACAGAAATCTTTAGCCAGGTATATCACAAACTACTGAACACTAAAGACAAAGAAAAAAAATCTTGAAAGCATCCAGAGAAAAGTGACACGTTTCCAGTAGAGAAACAATGTACAAATGACAGAAGTTCTCATCAGCAACAATGGAGACCAGAAGGAAGTAGAGTATTTTTTAACTGCTGCAAGAAAAGAACTATCGACTCAGAATTCTAAATCCAGCAAAATATCCTGAAGAAATTATGATGAAATACAGACATTTTCAGATGAAGAAGACAAATAAGAGACTCCATTGCCAGCAGACCTGCTCTAAAAAAAAAAATTGCTAAAGGAAGTTATTCAAACAGAAAGAAAATGATATGAGCAGGAAATTTGGAACACCAGTAACAAAGTAAACGACAGAAATTTTACATATTTGGGTAAATATGATAAACTATTCCACTCCTAATGAATTATTAAATATTTTTGATGGTTGACAGCAAATATTATAATATTACTAATGGGTTTTTAATATATGTAGATGTGATAAAATGGACTGACCTCTGAGTCCATCTGCTTCCCTCTCTGAAAAAAAAAAAAAAACAACCCTACTTCTTCTCCCTCTGCCCAACATGTCTTTTCTCTGCTATGTGGCTTCTACTACTTTATAACGTCTGTTTCCTTTGGCCATCTTGGTCCCTCTGGTTTCTCTCCATCTTTGCTTCTATGGCTAACTGCCTGATTCTCTCTGTATTTTCCAAATTACCACACACACACACATCATAGATAACCTAACTCTAGAAGTCTCCTTCTGGTTTGGGCAGTGGTTCCACTCAAGTATACCTCTTAGGCTACTACTCCCACCTACCTGAATGGAAGATTACTCAGATTTCAAGACTTGGTTCAAGTTGCTTCCCCTAAGGTTTTTCTGTTTCCCCAAGGTAAATGCATCCTGCCTGTTTTGTACCTACAACAGAATTCTTTCTTCATAGTAACACACAGTTGCATTTATTTTTTTACACTTTTATCTCCTTCACTAGACTAGGAACTCCTAAACAGTAAAATCTCTGTAACCTCAGTGCTTGGTGTATAACAGGTGCTCAATACAAACTTTTTGAATGAATCCAGTCTTTTTTTAAATATTTTTTTAGGAGAGCCCAGGAGCAGCCTCCGCAACTCCAGTAGGTGGGAAAGCACCAGAGCCTGGTTTTTGGCTCTTGTTAGACCCCACTCCTGCTCCACTCCACTCTACTCCACTTCCAGGTTCTCTTGGAGCTGCAGTAGAGGCCCAGGGGCAACCTCTCCCCTGCAATAGAAGCTTCAGAGGAGGAAGAACTGCAAAGATATTATTCCACTATTTTTCTACCTCAATGATATCTGATAAGAGCACTTGTACATTGTGGTCAGGGGTTGAGCTTCTAGTCATCCAGCCTGAAAGGAGATCAGGGACAGACCAACAGTGATCAAGACCCAATTATAACAGGAAACCCCTTATAACCCACACAAGGGATGTTCCTAGAGCATCCAGCTCAGGAGATCAAGGAGGCTTTCCTATTCTTTATTCCCATATTTTTCTCTTCCTCCTTTCCCTTCATATTCTTTTTTCTTTGCTTTTTCTTCTCATATCTTTTTTCTTTTATTATCCTTTTCTCTTTTCCTATTCCTTTTTTTGTTGTTATTGTTGTTTTTTGTTATTTGTTTTTGTTTTTGTTTTGTTCTGTTAATACCCTGTTCAACAGCTTGCACAATATGGTTGGAATGAACCTCTCAACACCCAGCTTGAGAGGAGATCCCACCTATGAATAGACCAAAAGCAATCAAGACCCAATTACAACAGGAAAGCCCACATAACCCACACAAGGGACATACTAAGCATCCATCTCAGTAGATCAAGGAGACTGCACCACTGGGTCCCACAGGACACCTACTACATAAAACCACCCCATGAAGACTGAGAGTTATGGCAGTTCTATCTAATACATAGAAACAAACACAAAGAAATAAACCCTCAAATAAAAGGAAATGAGCAATCTCCAGAAAAAGAGCTCAATGAAATGGAGGCAAGCAATTTATCAGACATAGAATTCAAAGTAGTGGTTATAAGGATGCTCAAGGAACTTAGAGAGAGAACTACAAGGAACTTAATGGGAACTATAAAGAACTTAGTGACAACTACATCAGCATGAAAAAGGAATAAAAACCATGAATAGGAACCAGTTGGAAATAAAGAATAAAATATCTGAAATGAAGAATACACTAGAAGGAATTAAAAGTAGACTGGATGAAGCAGAGGTTCAAATGAGCAATTTGGAAAACAAAGTAGAAAAAACACCTAATTGGAGCAACAAAATGAAAAAAGGACTTAAAAAGAATAAGTATGGTTTAAGGGAATTTTGGGGACAACATAAAACATAACAATATCCTCATCATGTGGGTACCACAAGGAGAAAGAAGTGAGAAAGGGATAAAAAAAACCTGTTTGAAGAAATAATGATAGAAAATTTCTCTAACCTGGTGAAGGAAAAAGTCACACAAGTTCAGGAAGCACAAGAGCCCCAGTCAGGATGAAATCACAGAGACCGACACCAAAACACATCATAATTAAAATAGCAAAGGTTAAAGATAAAGAATATTATTATTATTATTATTATTATTATCATCATCATCATCATCATCATCATCATCATCCTCATCCAAGGACATTTTTCATTGCTTTTAGAGAAGGAGGAAGGGAGGGATAGAAATATCGATGTGCCAGAAAAACATCAACTGGTTGCTTCCCATATGCATCCGGACCAGGGACAGAACCTAGGTATAGGCCCTGACTGGGAATTAAGCCCACAACATGTCAGTTATGGGACATGCTCCAACCAACTAAGCCACACCAGACAGGGCTTAAAGATAGAATCTTAAAGGTAGCAAAAGAGAAATAGTTACCTACAAGAGAGCTTCCATAAAGCTGTTAGCTGATTTCTCAACAGAAACACTAAGCCAGAAGGGATTGGCATGAAATATTCAAAGTAATGAAAAGCAAGGACCTGCAGCCAAGACTACTCTATCCAGCAAGGCTATCATTTAAAACTGAATGCAAACTAAAGAGCTTCCCAGACCAAGAAAAAAAGGGTATAGGAATTTATTACCATCAAACCAGCATTGCAAGAAATGTTAAAGGGACTGCTTTAAGGAGAAGAAGAAACGGGGGGGGGGAGAGAGAGAGAGAGAGAAAGGAACATAGGTATAAAGGAAAACTGGCATTAAATAAGTACCTATCAATAATAACCTTAAATGTAAATGAATTAAATACTCAAATCAAAAGACATAGGGTAGCTGTATGGATAAGAAAACATGACCTGTAAATATGCTGTCTACAAAAGACCCACCTCAGAACAAAGGATACACATAGGCTGAAAGTAAAGAAATGGAAAAAAATCCCATGCAAATGGAAACAAAACAGCTCAAATAGGAATACTTACATTTGACAAAATAGACTTCAAAATAAAGGTCATAACAAGAGACAAAGAAGAACACTATATAATACTAAAGGGATGGATCCAACAAGAGGATATAACCCTTGTAAACATATTTGCACCTAATATTGGAGCACACGAGTATATAAAAAAAAAATTTTGGTGAACTTTAGGAGAGATATTGACAGCAAAACAGTCATATTAGGGGAATTTAACACCCAACTGTCATCATTGGATAGATCTTCCAGACAAAAAATCAACAAGGAAATAATGATCTTAACTAACACACTAGATCAGGTGGATTTAGTTGATATTTATAGGACATTTCAGCCCAAAGCAGCAAAATATACATTCTTCTCAAGTGCACATGGAACATTCTCAAAGGTAGACCACATGTTAGGACACAAAATAAGTCTTAACAAATTCAAAAAGATTAAAATCATATCAAGCATCTTCTCAGACCAAAATGGCGTAAGCTAGAAATCAACTTCAATAAAAAAATAATAATAAATAAAATTAAAAAAAAACTAAAAGGCATCCAAACACACAGAGGCTAAATAGTATTTTATTAAACAATGAATGGGTTACCAATGAGATCAAGAAAGAAAAAAATTACCTGGAAACAAATTAAAATGAATACACAACAACCCAAAATCTAAGGGACACAGCAAAAGCAGTCCAGAGAGGGAAATTCATAGCGTTACAGGCCTACCTCAAGAAGCAAAAAAAGTCTCCAATAAACAATCTAACCCTACTCCTAGAATTAGAGAAAGAACAAGAAAATCCCAGAGTAAGCAGAAGGAAGAAAATAATAAAGATTGGAGTGGAAATAAATGACATAGAGTCTAAAAAAATACAAAAGATCAATGGAACAAAGAGTTGGTCCTTTGAAAAGATAAACAAGATTGATGAACCTTTAGCTAGACTCATGAAGAAACAAAGAGAAAGGACACAAATAAATAAAATAAAAAGTGAAAGAGGAGAAGTAACAACTGACATTACAGAAATAAAAAGGATTGTAAGAAAAATACTATTGCCCTGGCCAGTGTGGCTCCGTTGGTTAGAGCATTGTCCTGTAACCAAAAGGTTACAGTTTGATTCCAGGCCAGGGCACATACCTAGGTTGCAGGTTCATCCCTGGACTGGGTGTGTGCAATTCCCAGTCCTGGTCCAGGCACGTACCATCCCCTTTGGATGTATACTATTCCCCATCTGTGTGCATATGGGAGGCAACTGACTGATGCCTCTCTCTCACATCAATGTTTCTCTCCCTTCTCTTTCCCTTCCTCTCTCTCTAAAAGCAATGAAAAATGTCCTTGGGTGAGGATTAAAAAAAAAAGAAAAAATACTATGAACTGTTATATGCCAATGAATTGGACAATTGATGAGAAATGGAAAAATTCCTAGAAACATACAATTTTCCAAAACTGAATCAGAAAGGATCAGAAAACCTGGATGGACTGATAACAATGGATGAAATTAAAGAAGTAGTAGTAGTAGTAAACTCCCAGCAAGTAAAAAGTCCTGGACAAATTGGCTTCACAGGCAAATTTTACCAAACATTCAAAGAAGAACTAACACCTGTCTTCCTCAAACTATTCCATAAAATTCAAGAGGAGGAAAGATTCCCAAGCTCTTTTTACAAGTCCAGCATTATCTTAATTGCAAAATCAGATAAAGACACTACAAAGAAAGAAAAGTATAGGCCAATATCCCTGATGAACACAGATACTAAAATCCTCAACAAAATATTAGCAACAAAATCCAGCAATACATTGAAAAGATCATACGCAATGGTATAACATGATGAACCATGAAGACATTTTGCTAAGTGAAATCAGATAGTCACAAAAGGAAAGATACTGCATGTTTCATTTATATGAGGTTCCTAGAATAGTCAAATTTATGGAGATAAAAAGTACAATAATGGTTGCAGGGGTCTGGTAGGAGGGGAAAATGAAGAGTTTTTGTTTAAGGGTACAAAATTTCAGTTAAGGGAAATGAAAAAGTTCTGGAAATGGGTGGACCCACGACTGTCAATATACTTAATGCCACTGAACTGTACACTAAAAAAAATAGTTAAGGCAGTAAATTTTATGCTATGTATATTTTACCAACAAAAAAAAAGCAAAAATTTCAGTATTTCATAAAATAAAAAATTTAAGTCAAATAATAAATTAGACTAACCCACAAGAATCCAATACATTAAATGATGAAATGGCAAAGAAAATCAATGAAATAAGAAAACAGGAAAGCATACTCATAATAACTCAGGAATAAAATTCTGAACATATGGTTTGACATGATTACAATAAATCAGTACCATACTGACTCCTACATACAACAATCAAATTTTAGAATTGTGAATCAAGTTTATTTTTTCTAATTTCATAAGACCCTAGAATCTTTTGTATTTATTTTAAAAACATATGTAACAGGGTAAAAGCCCAGACCTTGTGGAATATATCACATCAGAGCAATTTATTTTGTGATTGTAGGTTGAGTGGCACAGGGATATATATACTGTATATTCTCATATTACTCTTCTAAGAATTGGTTAGTCAAAGACAGGAAACAAAACATGTCGGGATTTTGTGAAGCCTGAAGGAGAGGTGAGCTTGTAGACAAGCAGTTCCTATGTTCCCTGAACCCCAGCAGCTTCACATGAAATAGAAGAATGGCCAGAGGTCAATGAACTACAACAGGAACCTTTGCCAACAGCACAGGTGAAAGACAAAGACAGCATCACAGGTTTGACAACCATGATTACCGAGAAACCCTTGGGATTTAAAAAATCAATAAGTTATGAAAAAGCTTAAGATGTTTCAGTAGAAAACTAAGGGCAGAAGCCAACACCCACCCTCAAGGCTGAATAAAGAATGGGTGATTATGGTATGAATTAGCGAGTGTTGATGACACCTGCATTTTGGGTAACTTTGGAGACATCTCATCTCTTTGAACTTGAATATCTTTATTTATAAAAAGTGGTATAGCAACAGTTACCTCACTTAGTTTTTGCAAGGATTAAATGAAAGGCATTTTATGTTTTTGTCTCACCAGAAAACTGACTGTAGCCACTTTTTCTTTGAGAGTGTTGGTGGTCCTTCAATAATACAATTGGGATAATCAATCTATGCTTCCTTCTACTTAAAACAACTGCTGGGAAAGAGATGATGGCAAAGAATTGAACCTGTTAATGGTCACTCAAAGTCTCTGCCTTTACTTTATGCTGCTCAAACAGTAAATGGTCAAGTGATTTGAATTCTTCTGTAAAATAAAATAGGAAGAATTTTTGCTTTCCAATAATAATTGAAATGGCAATGGGCGGGGGCATTGTGAGAGTGGCTAGAATAAAGAACAAGAAGAAAGAGTGAGAGACCTGAGCAACATAGCCTGTGTGTACGTGTGTGTGTGTGTGTGTGTGTGTGTGTGTGTGTGTGTGTGTGTGTGTGTTTGGGATAGGTAGGGGGAGTACTGGAAATACAGACAGCAGAGTGAAATCCAGTTGTCAGTAATAACCATAAAACATTTCACAATATAAATGCCTTACAGTAAGCTCCACCATCCTGGCTGTATTAGTTGATGAAACAATCTTCACTCCATTGTGCCAACTTTTAGAAAACTTGTCTTGTGTGACTGCATGAGCAATAACATTCTGGGAGGGATAACTTTTAAGTTTGGTTTATCAGGGCAGAGCAGAGACCAGAACCAGTAAGCAAGTGATGAGTTAGGTTGAGAAAATGAGGGAAAGATATTAAAACAAGAGCTAATGAATTGGTAAAGGGAGCAAGAAAAGAAACTCATGCACACAGACAACAGAATGGTGATTACCAGAGAGAAGGTGGGTTGGGAGCTGGTGGAAGAGAGTAAATGGAGGATCTATCTAAAAGAGACTAGACTTTGGCTTTTGTTTTTCTTTTTTTAATGCTTTTTAAATTATATTTTATTGATTATGCTATTACAGTTGTCCCAATTTTTTCCCTTGCCCCACTCCACCTAGCACCCCTGATTCCCTCAGCAATCCCCACACCATTGTTCATGTCCATGAGTCATGTGGATAAGTTCTTTGCATACTCCATTTCCTATACTGTATTTTACATCCCCGTGGTTATTCTGTTACAACATATTTGTACTTCTTAATCCCCTCACCTCTTCACCCATTCTCCTCCTCTTTCCTCCCATCTGCCAACCATCGACACCCTCTCCATATCCATTATTCTGCCTCTGTCCTTCTGGTTTTCTTAGTTTGTTTTTTATATTCAATTGTTGATAGACATGTATTCATAGCCATTTTATTGTTCATAGTTTTGATCTTCTGTTCTTAAAAAAGTCCCTTTAACATTTTATGTAATAATGGTTTGGTGCTAAATGAACTTTAGTTTTTTCTTGCCTGGGAAGCTCTTTATCTGCCCCTCAATTCTAAATGATAGCTTTCCTGGGCAGAGCTATCTTAGCTGTAGTATCCTGCTTTTCATGACTTTGAATAATTCTTGCTAATCCCTTCTAGCCTGCAAAATTTCTTTTGAGAAATCAGCTGACAGTCTTAATGGAAATTTTCATTTAGTATCTAACTCCTTTTCTCTTGCTGCTTTTAAGATTCTCTCTTTAAATTAACCTTTGATATTTTATTTTTAAGTATATTCTATTGATTATGCTATTACAGTTTTCCCAAATTTTTCTCCTCTTTATCCCTCCTCCGCACTGTACCCCCCCACCCTCCAGCATCTCCCCCTTAATTCATGTCCATGGGATGTACATATAAGTTCTTTGGCTTCTCTGTTTTCTATACCATTCTTAACCTCTGTCTATTTTATGTCTACCAATTATGCTTCTTATTCCCTGCACCTTTCCCCCTCCATGCTTCACTCCCCCCTCTCCACTGAAAACCCCTCCATGTGATATCCTTTTTTTTTTTTTTTTTGGTTCTGTTCCTGTTCCAGTTGTTTGCTTGGTTTTTGTTTTTGTTTTTTAGGTTCAGTTGTTGATAGTTGTGAGTTTGTTGTCATTTTACTGTTCATAGTTTTTTATTTTCTATTTCTTAGATAAATCCCTTTAACATTTCATATAATGAGGGCTTATCAATGATGAACTCCTTTAACTTGATCTTATCTGGGAAGCAATTTATGTGCCCTTCCATTCTAAATGATAGCTGTGCTGGATAGAGTAATCCTGGATGTAGGTCCTTGCCTTTCATGACTTGGAATACTTCTTTTTAGCCCCTTATTGCCTGCAAGGTTTCTTTTGAGAAATCAGCTATTAGTCTTTTTTTTTTTTTTTTTTTTGCTAATTAGACCATTTTATTTTATTTTTTAAATTTATTTTAATTGTTGTTCTTGTACAGTTTTCTGTCTTTTGCTCCCATTCCAGCCCACCACCCCAGCCCTCCCCACCCCCCTCCCATTTCCACCTCCGCTAGTTTTTGTCCATGTGACCCTTATACTTGCTGCTCCAAACCCTTCCCCTTCCCCCCTGAAGTTCCCTCCCCTCTCCCCTCTGGTGACTATCAACCCCTTCTCAATTTCAGTGTCTTTGGTTATATTGTGCTTGTTTGTTTGTTTTTTTGATTAGGTTCCTGTTAAAGGTGAGATCATATGGTATTTGTCCTTCACTCCCTGGCTTAGTTCACTTAGCATAATGCTCTCCAATTCTATCCATGCTGTCGCAAAGGGTAGGAGTTCCTTCTTTCTTTCTGCTGCATAGAATTCCATTGTGTAAATGTACCAAAGTTTCTTGATCCATTCATTTACTGATGGGCACCTAGGTTGCTTCCAACACTTGGCTATTGTAAATTGTGCTGCTATGAACATTGGGATGCATAGATTCTTTTGGATTGGTGTTTCAGGGTTCTTAGGATATAATCCTAGCAGTGGAATTGCTGGCTCAAAAGGTAGATCCATTTTTAGTTTTCTTAGAAAATTCCATACTGCTTTCCATACTGGTTGTACCAGTCTGCAATCCCACCAACAGTGCACTAGGGTCCCCTTTTCTCCACAACCTCTCCAACACTTGTTGTTTGTTTCTTTATTTATGATAACCATTCTGACAGGTGTGAAGTGGTATCTCATTGTGGTTTTAATTTGCATCTCTCTGATAGCAAGTGTTATTGAGCATCTTTTCATGTGTCTCTGGATCCTCTGCATGTCCTCCTTGGAGAAGTGTCTGTTCATGTCCTTTGCCCATTTTTTAATTGGGTTGCTTGTCTTCTTAGAGTGGAGTCGTGTAAATTCTTTATATATTTTGGAGATTAAACCCTTGTCTGAGGTATCATTGGTGAATATATTTTCCCATACAGTTGGTTCTCTTTTTATTTTAATACTATTTTCTTTAGCCATGCAGAAGCTTTTTATTTTGATGAGATCCCATTTGTTTATTCTTTCCTTTATGTCCCTTGCTTTAGGGGACACATCAGTAAAAATGTTGCTGCATGAAATGTCTGAAATTTTCCTGCCTATGTTCTCCTCTAGGAATTTAATGGTGTCACAGTTTATATTTAAATCTTTTATCCACCTTGAGTTTATTTTTGTGTATGGTGTAAGCTGGTGCTCGAGTTTCATTTTTTTGCATGTAGCTGTCCAGTTCTCCCAACACCACTTGTTGAAGAGGCTACTTTTACTCCATTTTATGTTGCTGCCTCCTTTGCCAAATATTAATTGACCATAGAGAATTGGGTTTATTTCTGGGCTCTCTATTCTATTCCACTGGTCCATGTTCCTGTTTTTGTGCCAGTACCAGGCTGTTTTGATTATAGTGGCTTTGTAATACAGTCTGGTGTCAGGTATTGTGATCCCTCCTACTTTGCTCTTCTTTCTCAAAATTGCAGCAGCTATTCGAGGTCGTTTATGACTCCATATAAATTTTTGAAGTGTTTGTTCTATATCTGTGAAATA